>VXBX01000447.1:117860-136337 GCA_013400415.1 Scytalopus superciliaris
CAAAAAGAATTATTAAAATAAAAAAAAAAAAAAAAAAAGTCTTTTTTAATTAATGAATAAATGACACATTTCACTTTTCCTTGGAATAATATTTTCTCTTTACCTTGATATTTTTCTATTTAATAAATAGGAAAAAAATATTTCTTAATTCTTCCCTTAATAATTGTATTATGTCACACTTCCTTAATATGCAATACAATAATGAGGAACACATGATACTTAAAAAGGTATTTGTCTCCTTACGTCAGTGCTACTTCTTCTGAACTCTGTATGCTTTTTATTTCTATATTGGATGCAGCTACATAACACAAAATTATTTACACTAGCAAGAAGAATAGAGTTCCATCTAAAGCAGATTTAGTAAGTACGTGTGATGGGTTGGATAAATCCCCAAAACTTAGATTAAGGCCTTAGTTTNTGTATATAGTTCTTTCCAGTTTCAGTTTTTTTTTCCCCTTCCCTCCTTTCACTGGGACTGTGCGGGTCTTGGGGAGGTTTGGCATTTTGCCAAGGTCAAACCCACGACAGTACGCTGATTTATAAATAATAAAAACACTAACCATGTCACCAACAAAATGAAACAAAAAGCAAAAAATAAATTATGATAAAATATGTACCACATAAGAAAGGATTTAAAGAAAGGTAAGTTATTACAAAAGAACCCTTATAGGGCTTAGGGGTTTTTGTTTTGTTTTGTTTTTTTAATATTTTGTAGAGTTTTCGTGGGTTTTTTTAGATAAATCCATTTATTCTAAGCATGCAAGGAGAAATATTTGAAAGGAATAAAGAATGTTCTGCATTATAGAGCAGACAGCTTACTTAGTCAGGTTCAGGTTAGGAGGAAAAGGTATGCTTACTCCTTAAAACTGCTTTATGAAACAAGACAGTTTATTGATTTAATAAATAAAGAGAGAAAGGAACTAACAATGGGGAAAAAAGAATTTAAGGCAGCCTGGAATTAAGATCATAGGAGAAAGGTCTCTTATAGCTTGGGTTTTGTTTCTCTTAGGACTTTACATTCAACAAGGAATAGACTCTTTGTTGTATAGTTGATTGCTTTCGTAACCAGCTATGTTAAGAACTGATACATAAACACTTGAGAAAAAAAGAAAGAAAACTAGTGATTAACCTGGAAAACTGGAAATTCTTCAAGTATTTTCAGATACCTTCATCAGTGCCTGGTCTAGCACATTTTGTCATGCTGATATTCTTATGTTCAGTTCATAGCAGGAAGCTCTGTCACTTGTTTAAGGTTTCTATTGCCTCTATTGCTGCTGGCTACTTCTTTCTGTACATAGGGCTTTATAAGCTGTCAAGGGCTAAGCTGGTTCATACAGCAGTCCTTTGTTAGAAAATAACTTATTTGTTCATAGAGATAGTCTTTGAATTAAACTTAAAAATACTGCCTTCTTGTGTTCTATATCCAATGATAAAAGGAAAATTTTTTTATGTGCAATGCTAGCATACTGTCTTTGACCCTATGTATACTACAACCATGCTATGCCATGACCTACAAGGTCAAGGAAACCAAAGGTTTTCAGAGTTTGGTCTGAGGAATACAGCACCATAATTTAAAACAAAGTGAGGTATGATTTGAACACAATCTATTCTTCACTGGTTACAGGAGTTCACCTACAGAAAGTTTTTCAAAGAAGGAAAGTCAAATGTGACCAGGTGTTTGTGACAGTGGAACTAATGAAGTCTTCTTCCGGCTGCATTCCTTTTCCCTGAAGCTTTACTTACTGTATTCCAGTAAAAAGAGTATATAAACAGTTTTTATCTTATGAAAAACTGCAGGGAAGAAAGTAACTGAGGCTAGTTGCTTCCTAAGAAAGTATTGACTGAGTTCTTTCTGCCTTTTCCTCACTGACAGCAGGAATTTACTTCTTCACTCTCCATCTAGTGACTTATTTTCAAGAAGTATGAGACCTTTTTTCAGAGCCAATATGCTCAACAGTTTAGAGTGTTATGAAGAAAAAAACTTTTGGCAAGAAGACAAATGGACATTACATCCCAGTAACACAAGATACTTTCCTCTTCTCAGCCCCTAGAACACCCATATCACCTCCAAAGGAACTGACAGGATCTCTCAGAATGATGTAATATGCATGCGTGTGTGTCTGTATGGATAGATATATGTATAATCATACACACACTGGAGGAACAACATGCAAATATCCCTGTGTTCAAGCTTAATGATGAGAAAAGACAGTTTTTTAGAAAAGCGCTTTATCACTCTTCCCATTCCCTGTGAAGAAATATTACTTCTGAAAGACACAGATAATGACAAAGAGTGTCAAGTGGAGGGCTCATATTGCTATCATTACAGATTTGTATATTTTATATTGCTCTGTGTCACCTAACAGATGCTTTTTACCTCAGATATAAGTTAATTAATCTTTGATGATACAAAATCAAACACAAGGCAATGCTATACTAAAATTCCCTTACTGTGTGTGTTTGCCTGCAATATTAATTAAGAGAGTAATTTTCAGTCCTTTCTTTTTCTCCTATTCATGAAAAACAAGTTCAGACATCCTGTCAGATATAAGCGGGTGATGTAAGTAACTTGAAGAGGGATGAATGCTCTGCATTACAGTAGTAGAATGAGTAACTCTTGCATAGGATCCAATGCCAAAGAAATTTGATAGTTGGAAGAATATAAGGATCCAATACATTTGCCATTAAATTTACCACACAGGAGACTTTAACTTTACTTCTCTGAAAGATACAACTAAACAGCAACTAGTTACAGAAACATGAAAAAGCAAAACAAGACAACAAGACAAAACAAAACAAAACAACAAGCCCACCCCCTTCCTCCCCCCCATCTAGTTTCATAATAATAGTAAAGAATATAATACTACAGAATAACTTAGAAGGCAACAGATAATGTTCTGAAGAATTCAAAAATGTCTAACAAATTACTGTAATATGACCATTGTTAGTGTTGATGGTGTACATCATAAGTATATCTACCCTTTGCTTTCATATTTTAAGACATAAAGCATATTGCTTTTTTTATTTACTGACTTATATTTTTTCTGAGAATTCTGCAGATGATGAGACAGGCTTAGAGTTTTAAGTACAAAAAGCTTCACTGACAGTATAGGCAAAATCATTCTATTTATGCCTCATAATATTTTGCAATGTAGTTGATCCCTCAGTTTCTTCTAAACCATAGTAAAAATCTGCCTTTATATGCCATAGTTTCGTGTTGTTTGCTTTTTCTTTTTTCTTTGCAGTTTCATGAAATATTTGCTCAGTTTGTCTTTAAGTGCCTTGATGGAGCTAGTTCCTTTGTTCACCTAGCTAAAGGAGCGGAAGTTGGCTTGGAATGCAGCCCAGTGCACCAAAAATGGGAATCAGATTGAAGAAGGTTTTACGAAGTGAAAACTCTAGAGTAGAGAGTTTTCAATTTACCATATTTTGAATTAAGATGAACATCACTAATTAGCTGAAATTGCAATTAACACCATCTAAGTAAATGAATAAAGAATTTCACTGTTGTACATTGGTGGCTCTGTATAGAAAAATGGTAGTTATAGATATCAATGCAGAGAGTTCAAATCCACATTTATCTCATCATCATAATGTAATCCAAGCTATTAAAGCTATTTCCTAATGCTGGACAAGAAAGGACTTTGGTTCATGCCTACATGTGGATGCTGTGGATGCTGTTTGACTTTCTCATGATTACTCTTAAAGTTACAGCAAACAGTGCTTCTTAATAAGGTTGAGCGTAATGCGCAAACATAAGATTCTGCAGAAGAATACACTAAATATAAGAGAATACAGTTTGGCTTTGAAAAACAAAGATGACTCATTTATGTTTTGATTTAAGCCCAGCCAGCAGCCAAGCCCCACACAGCCACTCACTCCCCTTCCAGCAGGACGGTGGAGAGAATTGGAAGGATAAAAGCTAGAAAACTCATGGGCTCAACAGAGAAAGCAAAAGCTCCACAGAGAAGCAGAACAAAATAAGGAGTTAATTCATTGCTTCCCATGGGCGGGCAGGTGTTCAGCCATCTCCAAGAGAGCAGGGTCCCATCATGGGTAATGGTGACTTGAGAAGACAAATGCCATCACTTTAAATGCCCCCTTCCTCCTTCTTTGCCCCACTTATACTGAGCATGATGTTATATGATGTGGAATATCCCTTTGGTTAGTTTGGGCCACCTCTCCTGGCTGTCTCCTCCCAACCTCTCATCCACCCCCAACTTCCTTGTCAGTGTGGCACTACAAAAAGCAGAAAAGGCCTTGACCCTGCATAAGCTCTACTCAGCAATAATAAAACCATCTCGGTATTATCAACCCTGTGTTCAGCACAAATCCAAAACATAGCCCCATACTAGTTACTGTGAAGAAAATTAACCCAGACAAAACATGTACAACTTATCTTCAAATACTACTTCTAAAGCTATGAAATCATAACAAACCATATAAAGTGTGAAATCAGAATGCCATTTTAAATTAACATTTTATAGTTTTAATCTTACATTGGGCAATAGGTGTGAAGTAATTCATCTTGTTATCACATCCTGACTGAGTCCAGTCCAAGTACAAATATCCCTGAGAAGAAGGCACAAAAAATGTAGCTTACTATCCCTTCTGTCCTCTCTTGGTACCATCTGTAGTGGAGAGCTAAACGAACATTTTTGAAAACATCAGAAATATATAAGATCTTAATCCAACTGACTTTAATGAAAAGCTCTATCAACTTGGATCCTTAAATACTTCCCTCTGGAATCTTCTGATTTCAAGCACTACACTTCAACAAGATAAATTGAAAGCAATGAACAGGAAAGAGGACCAATATCTATGACCAGTTTGGAACTGATTTTGAAGCTCAATAGAAATATATGCTGTTTCTAATTTTGTTGTTAATCTAGTTCACCAAGAAATGCCAGAGAACATTTTGTTCTTACACTGTTTTGACTCTATTACCACTTACAATAAAGCTGTAATGATTGATAAGTATATCTGAATTCACTATTTGCCTATTTCAAGTGATATTTTAATAGCTTATTTTTCACTGTTCTTAATAGGAAGCAGGTTTATAAAGCATTTTAATTGTATGCAAGGCTTTCACTTAAAGAAGTGCTCAATGCAGTCACCCATCTTACACTGAATTTTTTATATTTTTAACATTTTTACTCATTTGCAAATGATTCTGATGAAGCAAAGCTAGATGCAAAAGCATCTTCATTATATGTAATAATGGAAAATAAACCCATCAGTTTATGTCTACCCTATTCTTCTTTTCTTCCCCAAATTGCAATAAACATTACATTAATATGGCCAGCTTATTACATCTGAAGGCATCATTATGTAAATATGCTGGATATCTATTATAAAAGCATTTAGTATACAATATTACAGAGACAGAATTTTTTTTTGTAATACAAAAAACAACTTTACACACTGAAAGTCAGTAAAAGTTCAGCTTGTAGACATTATTTTGACTATGAAAATTAGGTGATACTAAGAAATTGACAGTACAAATACAATTGTTGCACTCTTTTGGCTTTTAATAAGATTATTACTCTAAGAGAAAATTTCAGATCAGAGTTTTCATAAATGCCTTTTGTAATCCAAGAATGTGGGCAGATAAGAGGAATAAAAGGAAATAGGCAGACCCTGGATCACACGTTCAAACACTGAAAAAATAATTATTTTACTAGAAAATGCTATAATAAAGAGTATCATAAGTGTTTGTATTGTTAAGGTAAAAAGTTGTAATGACAAGACGGCTTGCTCAAACAAGGTGGAAGGTACAGCTTTGTTATGCCAGATAATAAGGATTATCTGAAAGAGCAAGATTACACAGATACTTGATTACTGCATGCTTCTTTTTCTGTAGACAAAAAACATACGAAGTTGAGGGTCAACTAAATGGACAAGAGTTTGCTACTTCAGGTTAGTAGTTAAAATTGTATTACCTTGATAAAGCAGGACATTTGCAGATTGTGCTCTGTTTTGTGCCTGAAACCCTACAAATTCAAATACAAACTCCAAACTTTTGGAATATTATCTGTAAGAACTGATTTTAAAGGATACAGCAAAACTATGTTGCACTAGTTCTAAGCAGCTGTCAAGAAACAGTAAACAAACTTAAATAGGCAATGTGTTTGTGCGTATGTGGGTATACACAGACAAACATGCAAATGTCAGTACAGAAAAGAACAAGCAAAAATTAACATTTTTGGGTTGCCTTTAGTTGCAAGTCAATGGCAAGTTGAACATAAGTCAGCAGTTCCATGGCAGACAAGAGGGCCAGCCATGTCCTGGAGAACATCAGGCAAAGCATTGCCAGTTGGTTGAAGGAGGGGATTGTCCTGCTCTGCTCTGCACTGAGTCAGCCTCACCTTGAATATTGTGTGCAGTTTTGGGCACCGCAATGTAAGAGGGATATTAAGCTGTCAGGGAGTGCCCAAAGGAGGGCAACAAAGATAGTGTAGGGCCTTGCAGGGAAGCCATGTGTTACAGGGAGGGTTAGGAAAGCATGTGAGAACTGAAACTCAAACACTGTTGTGAGCGTAACTTAAACAGTATTTTATTACAAAAGGTGGCCAAGTAAGATGGAAACCCCGAGCAAGGGAGAAGGAGAGCAAGGGAGAGAGAGAGAAACCCCGATGCCCCACATAAGGACCCATCCAGGTGTTACATGGACTTGTCTTACCAACTTTAGAATGCCCAATCCTCCAAAGGCAGAGACAGTACCCTCAGAGGCTGGCGTGCTGGCCGGCATTCCCTCTGCGACAACGTGGTCTGTTCATGAATAGCGAGCTCCCCCCAAGGGCAAGCCACCCACCCTTTATAATTTTGCCAAAGGGGGCGTCTACCTCAGTGGGTGTGGCCATCACTCTCCAGGCAGAGGCCCCTGGCTTCTCCCTCTGCCATGCAAGTGGTCTTCCAATACACACGTGCGGCAGCATTGGAATTTCCCTCAAAGTTTCTCCCTTTATCAGTCTGTTTTTCCCATAACTTGGCAAGGAAAGCATAATTTCCCACAGGTGGCTGGGCAAAACACAGACCAAAAATACCAGTATTTACATCAGCACGGATACACCATATGAGGAGCAACTGAGGTCGCTTGGTTTGTTCAGCCTGTAGGAGAGGGGAGACCTCATTGCAGCCCACAACATCACCACAAGGGAAAGCAGAGAGGCAAGTACTGATCTCTTCATTCTCATGACCAGGAACAGGACCCAAGGAAATAGCATGACGCTGAGATGGGGCAGGTTTAGGTTGGATGTCAGGAAAAAACTTTTCACCCTGAGAGTGACTGAGCACTGGAACAGGCTCCCCTGAGAGCAGTGGTCACAGCACGAAGACTGACAGAGTTCAAGAAGCATTTGAACAGTGCTCTCAGGCACACAGTGTGACTCTTGGGGTGTCCTGTGTAGGGCCAGGACTTGGACTTGATGATTCTTGTGGGTCTCTTCCAACTCAGCATATTCTAAGATTTTATGATTTCAGGATTCTCAATACTTCTGAACATCCAATGAGCAGAATGCAAGATGTTTCACCATATTATCATTTTAGAATACCCACTTAAAAGTAAATAGCAAAGCAAGGACTCTTTCCAGGAACATAATTTGCTGAAAAATATTAATCTGTTTTTACTTCAGTTAGCACTATTTGGTTTGTGCATCATTAGAAAACCTCTATCTTTGAGAAGTTAAATCTCAGAATAATGTCAAAGATACCTCAGTCTGAAGCCATGGTCTTTCACTAAGATTTTACATTTCTCCAGACCTCCTCATTCCATGCTTGAGGGCCTATTCATTATAGAATACCCTGAGTTGGAGGGGACCAGTAGGACCATTGAAGCCCAACTCCTGGCAGTAACTCTACAAGAGTTGCAATAACCCATCCTTATTAATGTATAACATTAACAGTAGCTGACCACAAGTACAGATAAATCAACCATTTGCTGAGAATCCATGTTAGAAGTCAAGTTGCCCAGATAAACCCCACAAGCACCTTCTATAAATTCAGGTTTCAGAAACATGGCCCTTCTTGGGTGAGACCTTAAGGTATCAAATAAAAGAGGATAACAAGAAAAAATTGTGTCATCCCCGTCTATGATATCTTCAGATTGGTGCATGTTGAAGCGAATCAGAATATAGTACTGAGAAAAAAATAGCAACAGTTCTGAAAACAACAGAAATTATATACATGGGCTTATTATTGGAAAAACCACTCCTAAACCCCAGTTGGATGCTTCTGCTATGTAATTAATATTTTACTGAATAGTTCTTCAGTACAAAAACAATCTGTGACATTCAGTAGACATCAAACTCCACCAGAAGCATCACACATTTGAGACTTACCATACAAAAAATGATCAGCTCATTTGAGCACATAAGTTCAGACACTCTTGAAGCTCAAGAGTATTTCTGTAGTTAATTGACATAATCTCTACAGGGAGGATATTTTTTAAAAGTAGGATTAGATTACAGACAGTTACCCTTGAAACAGGAAAAACTGGTGTTATATACCAAACAAAAATCTTATCAGGCAGTCATTTATTTTTTGAAGTTTATTAGGAAGTTCAGACATCCTAATAAATTGCTGTTCTACTCAGAAAATTAGTCTGCTTTTTGTAAAAGGAAGGATATGAGTACATGAAACAGTATTCACAGAGGATGAACATGGAGATAATATTGTTCTGATTCTTTTGACCTTTAAATGCAAGAGACATAGTCACTTTTATAGACTGTATTAACTCTAAGCCATATTCTGCTAGACACTCCCCAGAGTCACAAGCTTCCCTACAAATATCTATGTTAGGGGCAACATAAGTTTCCAAACAAGTTTCTGAATTTTTCTGACCTTAACAGTTTAAATGACAGTGTGTCAGATGTGCCAACTACTCCCTGTGGGAAGGGACTCAGGGCTCTCCCAGCTGGCGAGTACAGTCCCTTTATACAAAGTAAACACAGTTTTACCTGTTCCCTACAGATATGTGCATGTCTGCAAGCTCACAGCTTCCCTCTGAAGACATTTTTCCTGTGGCTAATTATAATGTATAAAATAGGATTCACTGTGTTTATAAATATATATGTGCACATTGCCCAGTTTTTCTTCTTGTTTTACTGGGAGTGAAGCATAAATCATCTGTCAGCATTTCTTCAGTTGAAAGTCAATATTTTTTTAAGGTGATGTTCCTGCAAAAGATGCTAGATCAATTAAGGAAAATAAAAGTTAGGAATTATTTTCAAGTATATGTAATCTCATAGCCAGGTCATTCGCCTTCACAGCATGTACAAATTACTTTTTGTTCCTTGGTTACAATTTAAAAATAGTTTTGCTATGCAAAATAAAGAAAAAACATTTTAGCATATACAGAAATCTGCTTGTAACCTTCAGTGTGCAGCTTCTTTTTATCAAAACATTTTTTTGATGACCTGTAACTCAAAAAAACAGCTTGACAGATTTAAATTCATAATTTTCAGGAAATATACACATTTGGGTGCCACTCTGCAACAAATCCATTACCACTGCAGAGACGATAATCTACATAAACCATACAAACCTTCATATCTAGGATTAGCTCTAGTTAATCCTCTTTTTACTTCTCTCCACTGTCTTTCCATTCCCTGCTGCACCACACGTAAATGACTTGCTTTCATATTTTAAGTCCTTGTGACCTATCTCTGCCCAACCTTTCATCTCTTCTGTGATAGCAAGACATTGACTCCCACCTACAGTTTTGCTAGCAGTACCTGTACATGTATTTGTTGATATTTAGCTGGTTTTCAACAAAGATCTTCCCTCCTTTTCCCAAACCATCTTTCAGGATTGGACTATACGTTCATTTCATTCTGACCCCTCCTATCTTCAAAATGACATTTTTTTTTTTTTTAAATCCCTTAAATCTATTCTAGGCCATAATGACTTCGTAAATGAGGGGTTGTGACTCAGGTGTACCCCTTGCATTATTTTCTCCATCTTGGATATTTCTAATTCTGCTTCATCTAGTACCATAGTACATAGCTATGTTGGGCTTCCTGACATATCGCATTCACCGTATTTGATTGCTGAAGGTCTAGTTCACATAGGGGCCAGTCAAGTACATTTTTCCCTTTCTTCTTTTTAGAACATTAAGATTTTAATACGCCAGGTTTTGAAAAACTTCAAGTATCCTGAATTGCATCATAGTGTCTAATGTCAGAATGAATACTTAGGATCTGGTTCTGGATTTATAAAGAATAATATATAATTCTAGAGGCTCTGACAGACTTTTTCTGACAAAAAGTATGTTACAGATATGGAGAAATTCTATCTTAGAGTATAAGTTACATATTAAAGTCATTTATCTTCTTTCTGAAAGTCTAAAATACACTCTCAGTTGACAGCTGGCAGGCTAAAGAAATTAGGGGCATTGGTTTATGCCGACCACAGATTTTGAAGTGTGATAACTTCCCATGCTTCTCTTCTTATTTATCTACAGGCCTTTTAATTTACACCACCTTACTTCATATCCCATCTTTATTGAAATCATAATATTCAACTCCTTTTCCTGAAATTAGTAAAAAGATATATATATTAGAGAAATACATTAATCTAAGAGAACAAGTGCTGTCTTCCATTTTGACTTATACCAGAATTTTGGAAATTAAATGTAAACTTTACACTGTTCATCTTGGCCTTTTTTTTTCTATGGCAAGAACTATTTTCCGAATCCTAAACAATCACTGGAGTTGATGGTTGTCGGTTTTCACTAGGCAAAAGACATGCATACCTGATGGAGACTTTACATCAAGCTGGAATGTCATGCCAATTTAGGCCTTTATGTTGTTAAAAATATGACAACTTACACCTTTCCAGTAGAATGCAATCATGGAATTTCTCAGTAACATCTGTCATTAAAGTATAAATTAGCTATGATCTTCCTAGCTGAAATTAATAGGAAAATCTTTTCAGTCTTCCTGCAATGCAGGTGCTGTCTATTGTAGGGGTAACAGAAAAAGTTAGAAGCACACCCTTATGTTTTTTGAGACTCATGTCATTTGTCAACCTCCATTTCCATGTAACAAGCAATAGGATGAAATGATAAAATGATGCTTCACAGCAAAAATTTGAAGCAATAAAAAGGTATGTTCATCTGGGAATGTTGTCATCATTCATGATTTTCAGTGAGGAGAAAAATAATTATGCTGAACTGGCTTTCATGTGAAGTATAGAATTTTAATTGTAAGCATGTTTTATGTTTATAATTGTTATTATTTAGAAGAATTTTAAAAGTGGAATGATAATGGTAAATAAAAGGTGTAATTAGCCTTTCTCTGGTCATTGCAAGAGGGACAACACATATAAATGCCTTGTGATTTTGTTTATGTAATCTGCTAACACATCTGATGGACAGCAATAAACAGCTGATAAGGGACAGAGTATTAATTTGATCAATTATTCTGTTTTCAGTCTGACCATTGCCCTACAGACTGAAACTAGTATGGATGGTTATATTTATATATATTTGAATAGGAGAGGTATTTTATACTCATGTAAGAGAGGAAGAGGAATAGATCTATCAGCATCTGCATGTGTATAAACAACATGGATTTTCTTTTGCATATTGTAGTGTTTCTTAAGAAAGTGTTCTGTGAAAATTGGACCAGTTTTGAGAACACCTATGAAGACATAGGTGGACACAAACTAGCAGTGAGGCAGCCTGATATCATTCTGAAAATAAATATTTTGCTTCATCTTTCTGAAGTGCTGCCATAAAGATTACTGAATTCTTAGGCTTTTCCTCACAGGGACACCAGTAATCTTGAAATACTTAATCCTGAATTAATCCTCAAGCTTGTCAACTTTACTGGAGAGTCTTGCATTGTCCTTGATTAGCATTGTAATTATGTTACCATGTCCCAAAGCCATATTTTCCACCTCATTGACATTTCACTACGAACCATTTATCAACCCTGCAAATTCTTTGCATATTTCCTTAAATACCTACACTGAGTCCCATAGACTATCTATTTTTTTACACATGACATGTACAGAACTTAAATTCAGTGAGCCAAGTTCACACTCAGCAACATAGTTAAATCCAGAATATTGTGACTCCTGGGAATCATTGTTTCTTCTCCCATCTCTAATCTGTGTTTGCTTTATGGGTTTAGAATTTTAAACTTTTAGATCAGAAACCAAATATGGTTAAATTCATACCAGGTGTTAAGAAAGAAGTAAGGATCTTTGGAATCTTCAGAACCAAAAAATAGTACCAATATAGTGTTTAACCTAAAGAATGCAAAGATGTTTTCTAGCTTTTCTGTCACAAACCCAGCAGTTCCTACAGTTCACACAATTTTATGGAAAGATAAATAGGATTTCTAAGAGAAATGGGTTTTTTGTTTGGTTTTGTCTTAGTGCTAAACAGCCTAAGAATCTTTTAAACTTTTATTTTCTATTTATTTTGCATTTGTTTGGACCATTTGTTTTGCCACTTTCTCATAACAAATTAATTGCTGTGGAACAATTTTCCATCTGTTTTATCAAATGACCTTTGGACCTTATTTTTTAGAGTCCTGAAAAAGCAAAGCTGCAAGACAAAATCAGTGGGAGATGTGAATGTTCAGAGCTTTAGGAAACACAGGACAGAAGTCATCGTAATGCCAGGCTGACTGCTCATAAAATATGAGTAATATAAAACACACAAATAGTTATCAACTCCTTTGTCATTATTAAATGCATATTGTTCTTGTTTAAAAAACAAACAAACACACAAATCACCCTCCAATGTTTGAACTGATCGTGAATTGTGTTTATTGTGCATACTTGCGGTTTTTATTCCAGCAAGACTGCTCCCCTCACACCTTGGGTGGAGGAGACTAAGAAGGATAGGAATTAGAAGATATAATTAACACTAATGTAGTTTGTTTATTTATTGCTGTAATTAGCCTGGTAAGTGGATGCTAACAGATTCAGCTGATGGAAGTTGTAAGCTTTCATGGTTAGGAATTTGTTTTTAATATTTAAGGTCTTTTAACTTACACACTTTTTGAGTCACTTCCTAGTATGAAAGATTGCTTTAACATTTGTCCCCATAAAAACACACATTATGATTATTTTAATTGTGCAAAACTGTACAAGATTTAAGAATGCATTATGCCTGTACAACACTAATTGTATGCTACTCAGAGTAGTTCTAAGCTACTTGTTGCCAATATAATTTTCTTGGCTAATAGGCTTTCTTTAGTCAGTAATCTGAAATGTCTGCATGAAGAAAGCATAAATATGTGTTGATATCTTTCTTCTTTAATCACATGAGTATAAAGGTTATGGTCAGGCATTTTTTAATTATAGAATCTCTTCTAATGTGTTTTTTTTTACATGCTTGCTCCATGCAGTATGTATACAACTGTACACGACTGATCAAACTTTAAAAATTCTATGCCATGCCACTTGAGATATAGATCCTCATTTGTCAAGACTAAAGAATTTACTAAATGTGATTCACTGCTTTTTTGTCTAGTTACAGTACTTCGAAAGAAGTTCCTTCTATTTAACAGAAAATTATCTCAGCTTTCTAAAATGAAAATGTTTTCATGAATATTCAGTGATTAGCATGAAAATTTGAAATTGGAGCAGTGTATAGGCAATGTTGTTAAAATATTCAGGGGCAGAGTTATCCATATTGCACTTGAGTAGGCAATTGCTTATTGATGAAAATTAATCTGAAAAATTAATTTGGCAAGGTTCAGATCTGGAAATTCCCATACTTAGTGAATCAAAAGTCAGATCTAAAATACACATCAAAATGGCTTATCACCAGTGATGAAAATACATGAGAAGCCTTGAAAACAGCAGGGTGAAGAAAACTGACACGGAAGGCCTCTGAAGGGTAACCTGAATGTCAGCTTTGATCAATGCTGACAAATTTGTTCGTTCAGCCCTTTCCTGCTGTGACTCAAAAGTATTGAAAGAGCCTTGGGGGGATATAGTTTTTTGGAAGCAGAAGTAAAATAACAGAAAATGTGACCATTTATCATGCAACATTGCTTGAAAATTAACTACCATATAGATACATTATGAGCAGAAAATGTCAGCTTGCACAATGTTACCCATTTTTTCCTAGACATTTAGGATGTCACCCAAATCTGAGCTCTGAAGTGCTTACGGAAAAGAGTAAAGTGAGGAGCTGACATGACCATAGGCCATCAGATACAAAGCATATCTGTGCTCATCATTTTACATGACTACTCTGTTGGAAAGAAAGAAATGAAACCTTACAGTTCTGACCTGTAAAATTAGAATCCAGAAAGTGAGTTGGAGGTGTTTGTTTGTTTTTAAAGCTAGAAATGATAGTTTTTCCCCCAGAAGAAAACAATTTCAGTTTCCTAAAGAACACAATAATGCTATGATTAAAGTAAAGTCTTTTTATCTGCATTGATACAATAGATGCAGTGAAATCTGTTTTCTACTGGGTAATAATTTGTAGAAGTTCAGAATGAGAGATAGGCCTTGTACTCTCCCTAAAAACTAAATAATTCTAAAAATTAGTCTAATACCTTTAAAAGTGGCCTCTGACAATCTATTGATAGAAGGGGGAAGACCCAGTGATCACGTAGGTTTCTGTCTGTCACATCTTGACAAAAGATATGATACAAATTTGCTCAGATCTGAAAACTAAATCCTATCTCCTGAGACTTACCCCAGGCCTTTTCTGACTGAGCACATGTAGTAGCTGGGAACTAAATTTTACATCTTTCTTTGAGCTTGTGCATGACTGGATTTTGAGGGATGCCGAAATAAACTCATTTTTCTGGCAATAGCCTGTGTTTTCATTTTTGGATCATTGACCAGTTTGCCACAAAAAGTGATTGAAAATTGTGCTTTCATCTTACTGGTAAAATGTTATCATAGATTTATTAAGGGAGAAGAAAAAGGAAAAGAAATATTAGAAAAAAATTATGACCTCCAATCCTTTCTGTATTAAAAATAATGAAATGTGTTAGCAAGCTATAAGCAATATGTTGGTGATAAAGGCCATGTGTCTTGTCACCCCTAGTCAGCTGTCTCAATGACTACAGCCTCACCTGGCCATTGCCCACCTAAGACCTTGGCAGGACCAATCCTGAACTTTACCCCACTCAGCTCACTGGGATTATAGGGGGACTGAGCCCCTCTGGGGAGTGGATTGCTGTACTCAGAATGCTAGAATTGCCCATGCATGTATTTATTTGTTTACTTACTTGTTTTGAAGCATCATTAATATATTTGTATTATGGCCAGACTGTAGAACCAATGCTCTATCATGTAGGCAGATGTGCTGCACAAATTCTTTTTGAGAAAAGAGTTATTTTAAGTAGTTCTCGGACTCATATGTTGCTATGATTAATGGGAAGGCAGAAGAAAGATATTATTCTGCAGTGGTTTATATAAATTGATAGTTTTTCCTGGCTTTTGCATCCTGTCATCTTTGCACTGCACTTTGATTCAAGGGTCTGCTTGTATGCTGTATTATATACAAAATCAATTACTGGAGAAAAATGTAAAAATGAATGAATCAAAGCATATTCAAGAATTGTAGAAAACCATGACTCTGGGGATGGCAACATGCAATGTCAATGAATTTCATAAGAAACTAGTGTGTTCTTTCACGGCAGAAACTTAGATGAACCAATGAAATGAGCATTTTCTTACTGCACACAGTGCAGTTGTATTAAGCCAAGCAATCAATTGCCTGCTATTTAAAGTGACTGATGTACTAAACAACTGCAGCAGAAGTTTTCAGGGTGAACAGGTTTTTAAAAATATAAATAGCTGTTGCTGCTGAAGCTTTCTCTGGGTCCCTTTTCCCTGTATTTCTGTCTTAATCTTATGTTCAGCTTCAGAAATAGTCAGACAGACATGCTTACCTTTCCCAGATCCTTCCCGGAGGTCAGAAGGAGGGAGTTTCCTCATTGTATGTATATACTGTTCCCCTGTGCTCAGCACTGATGAGGCTGTACCTCTGTACTGTGCTCTGTTTTTAGCCCCTCACTACAAGAAAGACAGTGAGGTGCTGCAGTGTATCCAGAGAAGGGCAACAAAACTGGTAAAGGATCTACAGAACAATTATCATAGAATCATACATAGAATGACTTGATTTGGAAAGAACCTTGAACCTCATCTAGTTCCACCCCCCTGCCATGGGAAGGGACACCTTCCACTAGCCCAAGTTGCTCAAATGCCCATCCAGCCTGGCTTTGAACACTTCTAGGGATAGGGCATCCACAACTGCCATATGCAATCTGTTCCAGTGCCTCACTACCCTTTGAGGAACAAATTTCTTCCAAACATCTAATCTAAATCTCTCCTTTTTTTCATTATAAACTGTTTCCCCTGGAACTATCTGCCTGTGTAAAAAGTCATTCTCCCTCTTTTTTATAAGCCCCCTCTAAGTACTGAAAGACTACAATGATGCATCACCAGAACCTTCATTTCAGGCTGAATTTCTTAAGAGAGGTTCTCCAGTCCTCTGACCAATTTTGTGCCCCTCCTTTGTACCTGCTCCAACAGGTTCATATCTTTTCTGTACTGAGGATCCCAGACACAATATCTCAGTTGGGGTCTGTTATGGATTTAAAATCTTGGAATTTTTCTTTCATCTACGAACTCTGCGCCTCAGAGGGATCACCTCCTCTCTCTCTTTTTCAACCATGGAACCAGGAAAGAGACTGCCTACCCCACGGAAAAGTTCCATCTGGCTCCCTCATGAACTGCTAACAATGGATCATTTGCAGTAGCTGCCTGGGGCACAACTGACTCCTTAGGCTTACAAGCTGGGTGCTTGGGAACTTCTGTGAGATAAGATAGGTTTCCTGTCTGCACACCAGTGACTCAGGTGTGATAACCCCCCTCTGGGGAGCCATCAGCTCCTTCACACCCAGCCTGAGGGGTCATGTCTGTTAATGGGCCATCAGGGATTCCAAAAATATGTCAGAGTGTAAATCACCCATTGTGAAACTCCCAACCTTGGGGGAGGTACTGGGCACTCCCACCTGAGCCTAAGCATATATAAACTGGGATTTGGGACTGGGAAGGGAGGGGTTTGGATCCAGAGGGGTACCAGAGCCTCAGCAGGACTGCGACTGCCACTCTTGACCGGACCGGGACCATCACCCTCACCGCCCTCACCGACAGGTTTCTTCTTTCCTCTTACTTTGTACTTAGGAGGGCCAGGTGGTGCTCAGCACAGGGGCTGACAATCACCATTCTGTTCGTGCCCCAGGTTACAAACCTGGTTTTTTGTGGTTAAAGGGACTTTTTCCTCTGTACCCTGGTACTGATTGTGATATTTTTACTAAATTATAATTCTGATTTATAATCTGTTTGTGAGTTGGATTCATTCCTCCTGCCAGTTTATCTTTAAACCAGCACAGGGTCACACAAGAGTGAAGTCGCAGGACAGAATCAGCCCCCTTGGCCTTATGGTCACACTTCTTTTAATATAGTCCAGGATGTGGTTGGGTTTCTGAACTGTAAGTGCACATTGACAGATCATGTTGTTTTGCATTCCTGAGATCCTTGTCTCCACAGGGCTGCTCTCAATGAGTTCTTCCACCAGTCTGTGCTCTTGTATGGAATGACCCTGAGCCAATTACAGCACCTAGCATTTAGACTTGTGGAACTTCATTAGGTTCTCATGGGCCTACTTCTTGTCCAGATCACTCTGGATTGCATCCTGTCCTTCTGTTATGTCAAGTTCACTCCTCAGCTTTGTGTCATCTGCAAACTTGCTGAGTGTTGTTAGACCTGCGCTTGAAGCTGATGGTAACTCAGGTTCTGGTTAATAGATCCCTTAGGGTGGATTAGAATGAAATGACACTGAATGACTGGTGTTTATATGTATACACACACACACACACACACACACACACACACACACACACATATATGTACACACACATATGTAGGGTTTATTTTAGAATGATTTGAATGTAATTGAAAGGAGGTATGTAGCCATTTTAGTTATTCTATATAGAAACGCAACCATATAAAAACCTAAAAATAGCATTTAAGAAAATTTATAAAGAAAAGAAAGAGATAGAAAGCATATAGAAAGATATTACCACCCATGGATCTAGCAACAAGACTTGATTGTTGCAATTTAGATGGCTGATGGTTGAAGTGATGGTTGCAGTCTGGATCTGTTGGCAGGGAGAAACCCATGAAACAGTAAGTTCTATAGGTTAATATATGCTTAGGTTTATGTGGGGTCACTCACATATGTCCCCTGGTAGGAGGAGCTTTACACTATCTGTTGCAACACTGCATTTGTTCAATACTTTGCAGTTATGTCATGAAAGGCCCTAGAAATGAGTCTGGGGGCACTTTGGGAGTCTTTGATGGTTTATGACACCTTCTAAGACATGACAGTTTCCTCTCACATCAGTGTATTTGAGCCAACTGTGTCCCATCAGAAGGGATAAATACCTTCAGACCTACATGTGAATGTCCTATTATCTCTCCGCGGGC
>VXBX01000447.1:147284-162015 GCA_013400415.1 Scytalopus superciliaris
TTAGAATGGAGTAGAATTGCAGTCATAAATTACTTACTATAATGTGATCCTACTCCTTGACAGGGACTCCTTTACTTTTGATAAGAGAGATGGTTGCTAGAAGTTGTTATGAAAAATCTTCAGCATCAACATTGTTATTATAATTTCAGATATATTTACATGTTTTTCTAAAGTCTTAGTACACTGCTATGAACAGTCTTATCTTAACTCTGTTCTCTTAAATTCAGTAAAACCAACACATTTTTACCTGTGGATTTAAATGAATATTATTCTAGTGGTAGAGGAACAGCTTGAAGCTTACCACAGAAGTTATACTGGGAGACATATCCTGTACTGTAAGTAATTTACTTTCCAGTAAGCAAACTCACAACTGTAAGATGTTAAGGACTTGTATCATGGTAATGATATATAACATGTTGTTGCAGTAGGGGGATGGATAACATGGGAGTTTTTTGGACCCTAAAAGAAATGTCTGTAACATGAAAATTTTACTTTGAGTGACAAGTGACTAACATCAGTAAACAGTGAAACAGAAGATATGTGTTGGACTAAAAAATCGTACGTTATTTCACTGGTCTATGTCAATGTTCCTTATCTGTCCTCTCTCTGTAGGGAATCTTTAACCTGTTCTGTGACATCTCCAGAATATCTACCTAACAGACAATATTCAACATGAATAAAGGAAAAATCCTATTACTTTTCTGTACTTCACATATTACCTACTTTTTTCCCAACCACATTTTCTAACAACTCAGTACAATCTACCAAGTAAGCCTGTAAATCAAGTATGTGCTTCACATGAGACATCAGTTTCAACCCCTGCCTAACCATTCACACACATTTCTCAAAAAGATTCTCTGACATTCTAATGTGATTTTCTTTGACAGTGTCAAATGTAGTCTTTCCTATTTGTATCCTGCTTCAAGTAGGATTTTCCAATTCCAGCTCTTTCACCAAGTGACTCCTGTTCATTTATTGCAATAGTATCTCCATTCCTTTTACCTCATACTTAAACTGTGCCTTAACTTTTAAAGTCCACAGATCGATATCTACCTATTGCATGTTATGTCTCTGCATCCATTTTCGCGCTTTATCTGCATTCAAGTTGTAAGGCCTTGAATGTAATCATAAACCTGAATTTTGTTCTATCTTACCAAGCTTATATCAAACCACAGATTAATATATGGGATGGCACTGATGTTTTCAAAACCCTATAAAGACTATAGACCCTGATTTAGAACATAAAAAATGAGATAACACAAGCAAACAAAGATATTGATCTATTAGAGAGAGTCCAAAGGAGAGCAACAAAGATGGTGAAGGGCTTTGAGGAGAAGCTGTATGAGGAGTGGCTGAGGGCACTTGGTCTATTCAGTCCTGAAGAAGAGACTGAGGGGAGACCTCATTGCAGTCTACAACTTCCTCCTGAGGGGAAGAGGAGAGGTAGGCACTGATGTCTTCACTGTGGTGACCAGGGACAGGACTCAAGGGAATGGCCTGAAGTTGTGTCAGGGGAAGTTTAGGTTGGATATTAGAAAAAGCTTCTTCACCCAGAGGGTGGTTGGGCACTGGAACCCAGGGAAATGGTCACAGCACCAAGCTTGACAGAACGCAAGAAGAGCTTGGATGATACTCTCAGGCACATGGTGTGACTCTTGGGAATGGTCCTGTGCAGAGCTAAGAGTTGGACTTCAATGATCCTTGCGGGTCCCTTCCAACTTGACATATTTTGTGATTCTGTGAAACAAAATACCGCAAAGACATAAGACTGCAGAAAATTGTTTCCATTTACTTCCCCCTCCCCCTCCCCACCCCCGCAGTGGAAAGCCTGCAATACAGCAGTAAACAGTTTTATTTCATGGTAACAGAAGGGACACAGTCGAACCACCCTGATAAGATATAGATGATCCACACATTTGGAAGAGAAAATGTTTAGTTCTTGTTGGTATTCTTTTCCATTATTTACAATCAACAGTCATTTGGCCAAGAAAACCTACAAAACAAATATTTATTCAGCAAGTTAACTGCATATGCATACGCCCTAAAAATACACAGAACAACAGGCACTAAGAAAGGCTGGATCAAAACACTCACACGGTAGAGCCAAGCTACATTTGAAAAAAATAATTATTTCCTGCATTAAGACTAGTCTCTCTGGATCAGTTTAGCTTTAGAGAAAAATGTTAAACTTTATTCAATAATCTTCACTTAACAGAAAACAGTTTCTAACAGTACTGAGAAAAGTCTTCACTGCTTTCAAAATAGCATCACTATAGTTGGGAAAAGGAAGTCATGCAATGCTGATGTCTTTTGTATGAAAGTAAAACAGTGGATGATGTGATAAAAATATTTATATTTTGACATTTCTGTGCATCATATCGATTAGTTTTGACACTACACAGTGAAGAGTTGATCTGTGTTCATGGGATTCATCTTCAGTGGGGATCTGAGCTCCAGTTGTGTAAACAGAACTCTTCCCATTGAAATATCCAGGATTTCCACCTGTAAAGAAGTTTAGAGCACTCTTCCTCTCCTGGGTACAAAGATTATTATTTTGTTATGTTACAGTTACTGATCTTGAATTAATGTGATTGTGTTCTGCAACTGTGACAAGCTGTGAAAATCATTCCTTTATGGCTAACTGTACTTTTATCATAATTCTGTAGTGATTTTACTGAACTCATATCTAGAAAAAAAATTCTCTTGTTGTTCTTGGAGAGCTGATGTTAAAATCTCAGTAAAATCTCTAATCATTTTGTTGTCTAAAGCAAAAAATAGATCAGTCATAAGTTCAGTGGCATTCAAAAACATAAACATAAATTATATAATCTTCAAGTCCGCTATTGGATTCTGGTCATCTTCACTCCTTTTACATCATTGCTTGGAATTGTTGCTTATGTTCACCTTCCTTTTTAAAGCTTTAGGACTGATTAAATGAAACACAGTACATATATATGGCACATATTTGTAGCTAGGAATCAGAAACCTCACTGCAAAATCTTCCTTCCTATGCACAGAGTGATATGTTTTTGCTTTTAGTTCTGAAAATTTGAACTTATAAAGCAGATTTAAGGCTTATAAAGCTTTACTAGTTTTCAGTCTGAAAAGCTTCAGGTAGTGCACAAAAATAATACTGACTCTCTCACCCTCACACTAGTATTGTCCTGTGATCCCTATTTAATCTTTAGACCTCATTTATGTTTCCAGTATTCAGAGGATCAGTTTGATACCAATAAGACAAAGAATGGCCATCATACCTTCTTAGTAATTTGGTATTGTCCCATTAATATTGTTTAGTTGTTACTTGCTTAAGATCCTATTACACAGACTTTTGTGAGAAGGGATGCTAACTTATAAGCAAGCTTTTTCTATAGAACATATATAAAAAATTGCCCCCTACATTTTCCATTTTGTCAGTAGATTGTTTCTTGTTCTAACACTTGCTAACAGAAGTGTGCCCTACAAAATATGTAGCCAGTCACATCCTGAGCTTTCTAGCAAGGACTTGTGTGCAGCAAGTCCAGAAAAAAGGATCTTTCTCCTCTTTTTGGCAGTTTTGAGATCAAATATAGAGTGGTGTGGCTCCTCAATAAAATAAAATGTTATATTGGAGTGAGTACAGCAGAAGCCCACTGGAATAGCTGGGGGCTTGAGCACAGGATATATGTGGAAGGCTTGCAAGAACTTTTCTGCTCAACAAAGGAAGAGAAAGTGAATGGAAGATCTTATTGTTGTCTGTAACTACCTTATCAGAGGATATGGAGAGAATGGAGTCCATTTGAAAGTGCAGACTGAATGGACAGGAGGCAACAGGTACAAGCTTGAACATAGGAATTCCAGATTAGATAGAAACATTATTTCATTGTCCCATAACGGGGCACAAACTGGAACAAGTGCTGAGAGAATCAGAGTGATTTCTGTCCTTGTAGGTGTTCAAGACCTCTGAATATGTTTCTGACTCTTTTGATCAGATTAGTCTTGCTATGACTTTGCAGGAGGGAATTAGACTGGATGACCTCAGTAGGTCCAATCCAGCATGAGTCATTCTGTGTTTCTCTCATTCTGTGAACTGACAACTCATTTTTTTGTATGGAAGAACAGCATTGTCTCTACATCTCTGTAGTTAAACCAGTATTTTCTACCATTTGCTGTCACATTAGTGTTTGCATATTTAGATTTTTTTTTTTCTTTTTACAATTTTGTAGTGGGTGGGATTCTGAGTTAAATGAATTTAGAGATTACAGACACCATTCTATGCTACTGTCTTGATAAATTTATAATTAAATGACATTATAAAAGCTTCTGTCTTCTTCCTTTTCAAGAAAAAAAAAAACTCTTTTTCAAAGACTTTCAAAGGCAGTTTCCAAGTCTTTCTTCATATTTTGTTTACTTCCCTTTGAAAGCTCTTCAAGTGAATTATTTCCTATTCAAATTTCACTTTGTAGGATTTTATCTAAAAAAACAGAGAATGCTCTTCCCAGTTGTTCATCATCAAGCAAGATAAATGCCAAATGTGCTCCCTCAATATGAATGTGTTCAGCAAGACTTGGAGAGTTGTTTCACAGAGCAGGCAAAAATACATTAAATTAGAAATGCCATTATCCCATATGTCTGTATGTCAGACAATTAAACCACTTGCAACCATTGATAACTAGTAACTGAAATTAACTGTTGCTAATAGTTTCTGCTGGCAGGAAATATAGGTCAAGAAGAACTACATCACAGGTGTATAAGATGTCAATTTGGGCTGAAAAGTGTACCCAGATTTTCTTTGCCTGTGGAAATCAGGAAACTGGCCAGGCATTGAAGCATTTTCAGTAATTTTAAAATGCTGGAGGTGTTTCTCATGATCCCTTTGTTTTGAGCTGTGTTTATGTATGTTATATATTCTAAACTACAGTCTACCTAAATAACTTAATGGAATCACAGAATCACACAGAATCATAGAATAGTCTGGTTTGAAAAGGACCATAAAGCTCATCTAGTTCCAATCCCCTTGCCATGAACAGGGGCACATTTCTCTAGATCAGGTTGCTCAGACCTCCATACAATCTGGCCCTGTACAATAGCAGCTATGGGTCATCCACAGCTTCTCTGGGTAACCTGTTCCACTGCCTCATTGTTCCATCCTCACAGTAAAGAATTTTTTTCTAATATCTGACCTAAACCTATTGTCCTTAAGTTTGAAGCCATTCCCCTTGTTCTGTCACTACATGATCTTGTAAAAAGTCTCTCTCAGTTTTTCTTGTAGGCTCCTTTCAGGGGCTGGAAAGTCTTGGTTAAGTCATCCCATAGCCTTCTCTTTTCCAGGCTGAACAGGCACTGTGGGGAACTGCAATGGGTCTGCACATTGGCAGAGCAAGAAGAATTTCACCCTGAAGAGACTGTGTACCCATGAAGATACATCTCTCAGCTAGAGGATTGTAAACAACTTGCAGGTGCTGAGAGGACTCAGGAAGCTACAAGATAAGGGATAACAAGCTGGGTGAATCTGTACAGAAACAAAGAGTTGTAGCTATGGCCAATGAATGATTGTTTATATGTAATAAGCACCAATAATGTTAATGCACGTACACTTAAGAAAGATATAAAAAGTAGCTGTGCTAAAAATAAACGGGATCCATGCCTGACTTTCTTGTACATTTTGTCGTTTGTCCGTCTCAACAACGACAAGGCACAATTTTCTCAGCCTATTTTGGCAAGAGGGGTGCTCCATCCCTCTAATCATCTTGGTGACCCTCCTCTAGACTTGCTTGAACAGATCGATGTCCTCCCTGCGTTGGGAACCCAAGAGCTGGATGCAGCGCTCCGGGTGGGTCTCACAAGAGCGGAGGAGAGGGGCAAAATCACCTCCTTTGATCTGCTGGTGATGCTACTTTTGATGCAGCTCAGGATACAATTGGCTTTCTGGGCTTCTCAAGTTTGTCCAGGTCCCTCTGAATGGCATCATGTCCTTCAGGTGGGACAACTTAGTTTTAAACAGTGTATCACATGCTAAGCTATTTGCCATAAGCCAAAATTGTTCATTCATATTAGTGAACTCTGACAGATACATAAATACAGAGGACTTAGCTTTCCTTATATTAACTGCTGTAGTTTTAACAAGAGCTAACATGGTTGTTATTTTTCCCCAGCAATACAGATATTAATTGATTTTTTTTTTAAAATATCATAATGTCTGTTGTGAAACCATTTATGCTTATACCAAAGAGGAAATCCATAATGTTTCCTTACTTTGAAACTCTTTCACTACATTTAGTTGAATTTTGAGGCCAAAGCTGAAAGAGTTTTGCAACTCAAAAAAGATGATAAGGTACTAGGTAGTTCTTTTTTTTTTTTTTTCCTAAATCTTTAATTCTTAACACTTTTCTTCTGAGCCTTTCATCAAGTTAAATTGCAAATCAAAAACTCTGAATATATTCTCAGTTGCTCAAAGGCTACCCATTAGCAACAGAGCCAGCATAAAAGGTTATATTTCTTGCTACATAAAAGAAGTAAACTATCAAGATTTTTCTTAACTAGCAGTGATATTCAGTGAGGCAATCCTGTAAGGCATACGCTTTTAGAATGTGAAATTCAGTTCTCTAGGACAGTTTTTTGCAGTTTCTTTCACTGTTATCATTAATTTTTCTTGCCTTTGATACTGAGGAATCACTGAAGCTGACATCAAAGCCATCATTCCTGTCCCCTCAGGAGACTATTCCAATACCAGTGTATCATACTGGAAGGCAATAAGCATAGGATCAGTGATATATTCCCTGAGACAGTGGAAATATTCTAAATAAATATATGTCTAAAGGGAAATATAGCCAATTAAATGAGTGAATTATGCATTTGAACATACACTTTTCTTCACTAAAATAAATACCTTGTTCATAACTTTCAGGTGCAATTAAAAATTTCATGTCTCTACTATTTAAGACCACCTATTCACAGACATTCCTGATGCAACCATTCTTCCATAGTACTCAACACTGCATTTCTATAAGCAATTCTTCAATCTTTACTGTTATTTTTCATTTTAATTTATCATATAAAGTTAAAGTGGAAGAGGTGGAAGAGCCATTTAGCAGGAGGTTTGACACTTTATGTTTACATCTAATTTGTTATGCAATGCACCTTGGAAACTTCAGAATTTTCCAGAAAACAAAAAAAATTGAACTGAAAAGTAGCTCGGACAGCTCATATTTTGCTTTAATATAGCATTTATCATATATTATAATAAATATAAATTAAAAGTCAAAATGCAGGGTTATTCTAAGACCTAATATCAACTCATCTCATTAAAAAAAAATAAAATTCTGTGAAATATCCAAGTAAAATTAGTACAGCTTTTGTACTTACGTATTTGTTTTATCACCATATTTACCATTTTTCTTTCTATCGGGTGCCCAGGAGTAAGTATACTGGGGCTTGGACTCTATATATGTCATGCGTGTACAGATCAGGAAGTCAGGCAAAAACACCAGCAGGCCTGTCTGGATGACCAAAGAGCTCCTGGTAAAACTCAAACAGAAATAGGAAGCCTACAGAGTGTGGAAGTAAGGACAGGTAGCCTAGGAGGAATACAGACAGTCTGTCCGAGCAGCCAGGCATTGAGTTAGAAAAAGTTCTGATAGAATTTAACTTGAACAGATACATGAAGGAGAACAAGAAAAGCTTCTGTAGGAATGTTGGTGATAAAAGGAAGACCATGAAAAATGCGGACCCTCTCTGTAAAGGGAGACCTGGGACAAGAAGGCGGCTGAGGTACTCCAGCCTTTTTTTACCTCAGTCTTTAGTGGCAAGTGCTCCAACCACACTGCCCAAGTCACAGAAGGCAACAGCAGGACTAGGAGGATGAAAAATCACCTGCTATAGGAGATGATTGTGTTGGAGATCATCTCAGGAACTTCAAGGTGCACAAGTCCATGGAACCTGATGAGATACATCCAGGAGTCCTGAGGGAGCTGGAGAGGAAATGGATAAGCCAGTTATTCATCATATTTGAGAAGACATGGCAGTCCAGGGAAGTTACCGCTGACTGCTAAAGGGGAAACGTAACTCCCATTTTTAAAAAGAGAAATAAAGAAGACCCCGGATTCTACAGGCCAGTCAGTCTCATTTCAGTGCCCAATAACATCACAGAGCAGATCCTTGCTGAAACAATACTCAGGCAAATGGGAAACTAGGAGGTGATTGGTGACAGTCAACATGGTTTCAATAAGGGCTAATTGCACCTGAGAAAACTTGTGACTGCCTAGGATGTGGTGGAATCACATCCATGCTGCAATTCCCAGAATGAGGGAAGAACAACTGACACCATCTCTCTGGACCTGTGCAAAGCATTTGATGCTGTCATCCATAACATCCTTGTTTTTAACCTCAAAATACATGGATTTGATGGGTAGACCACTCAGTGAATAAGGAATTAGCTGGATGATTGCACTTAAAAAGTTGCTGCCAATGTCATATTCTCCAAGTGGCGACCAGTGACAATGGAGTCATTATTGGTCAGTGCTGTGTGATATCTTTATCAGCAACATGGACAGTGGGATTAAGTGCATCCTAAGCAAGCTTGTTGACACCAAGTTCTGTGGTGCAGCTAACATGCTGGAGGGAAGCAATGTCATTCAGAGGGACCCTAAGAGGCTGTGCAAACCTCATGAAGTTCAAAAAGGTCAAATGTAAGGTCCAACTCTGCGGTCCCCAACACAGGAAGGATGTGGACATGTTAGAGCAAGTCCAGAGGAGGGCCCTGAGGATGATCAGAGAGCTGGAGCATGCCTGCTATGAAGACAGGCTGATAGAGTTGGGATTTTTCAGCCTGGAGCAGGGAAGGTTCTGAAGAGACCTTAGCAGCAGCCTTTCAATGCCTAAAGAGGGATTACAAGAAGGCTGAAGGGGGATTTTTTACGAAGACCTGTAGTTACAGGACTAGGGAGAATGGCTTCAAACTGAAAGAGAGCAAGTTTAAATTAGATATTAGAAAATATTCTTTATTGTGAGGGTGGTGAGGCATCAGAACAGATTGCCCAGAGAAGCTGTGGATGTCCCATCCCTGGAAGTGTTCAAGGCCAGGCTGGATGGAACTTTGAGCAGCTTAGTCTAGTGAAAGGTGTTTATGGTAGGGGTTGAAACTAGATCATCTTTATAGTCCCTTCCAACCCAAAGCATTCTATGATTCTGTATTCCTTAGGAGTAAAATATGTCAGTCAGTTTGCAGTATTTCTGAGCCACATAATAACAGTTTAGTAATACCTGAAATAACATACTTGGTAATCTTTTCCTAGAAAAAACTATCTACCATTAGTGCTGGTTATCTGGAGAAACTCCAGCTGACTGGAAATTAGAAAATGTAATGGCCACCTACAAGAAAGGTCAGAAGGGTGATCCAGGGAACTACAGGCCTGTCAGCCTAACCTTAGTTCAGGATAAGGTTATGAAAGAGATCATCCTGAGGGCTATCACATGGCACATGCAGGAAAGCCGGGGGATCAAACCCAGCAAACATGGATTTATGAAAGGCAAATCCTGCTTGACCAACCTGATCTCCTTCTATGACAAAGTGAACTGCTTGGTGGATGAGGGGCAGGCTGTGGATATGGTCTGTCTGGGTTTTCTGATGGACTGAAATGCCGGTAATATCTTAAACATTGTCAACAATCATAGAAAGAGTTTTTGTCAACTTGCAAGGAAGCCTGCTGTGATCACCAAAGCACTCATTCCGACTCCACCCTGCAATGCCTTCTGTCTGGAATTTGGACTGTGACTAGGAACTTGAGCTAAGGCTATTTTCTAATCCTCTCAGGTCTGAGGAGAAGTAAGGCCCAGGGGGCAGTGGAGGAAAAGGGTTTTGGGTGTGTGATGGTGAAATCTCTCCACAACAAACCACCCTTTCTGCTCTGGGAAAACCACATACACATGGGACATTCACACAAGAGGCAGCTGAGAAGGGGTCATAAACCATGAAGGATCCCCAAAACACTCCCCCAGCTCATTCCTGAGTCCTTCTAACACAAGAGGACTGCATGTGATCCAAGTGAGGCAACGAATCCAGAGCCTGTCTCAAGACACTGCAAAGTTTTCCCCTCACAACAGGGGAGTTTACTAGGCATCTTCTGAATGTATATTAATCCATTGGACTCTATGCTTTTTGTGGAACCTTCACTTTTAAGAAGACCAGAAGAACCAGAACAACAGGACACCACCAAACTATACAGTAGTGATACATTTCCTGTTTTAATCGCTCTCTGTCACTTTCTTTCTTCCCCCTTGCTTCCTTTTCCTATTTCTTTCTATCTCTTTCTCTGCCTCACATTTGCCATTAAATAAAATCCATACTATTGACTTTAGCGCATGGTCTTGTTTGCATCTTAATTCAGGTAGAAGCATTTCTAATAATTTTAACAACTTCATCATAACAGACTTCAGTAAAGTGTTTGACACCATCTCCCACAGCACCCTCCCAGAAAAACTGGCTGTTCATTGGTTGAATGGCTGAATTTACAATGCGTAAAAAACTGCCTGGATGACCAGGCCCAAAAAGTTGGTGACCAATTGCGAGCTGGTCTCTAGCAGTCTTTCCCCAGGGCTCAGTTTTGGGGCTGCTCCTGTTAACATCCTTATTGATGATCTGGACATGGGGATCCAGTGCACCCTTAATAAATTTGCAGACGACACTGAGTTGGGTGGAGTGTTGATCTGCTCAAGGTTGGGAAGGCTCTACAGAAAGACCTGAACAGACTCAATCAGTGAGCTAAGGACAATTGAATGAGGCTCAATAAGGCAAAGTGCCGGGTCCTGCACTTGGGTCACAGCAACCTCATGCAACACTACAAGCTGGGGGAAGAGGGGCTCAAGAGCTGTTCAGCAGAAAGGAGCCTGGTGGTGTTGGTTGACAGTCAGCTCAATATGAGCCAGCAGGGTTCCCAGGTAGCCAAGAAGGCAAATGGTGTCTTGGCCTGTATCAAGAGTAGTGTAGCCAGCAGGACAGGGGAAGTGGTCATCCACCTGTACTTGGCATTGGTGAGGCTGCACCTTGAGTACTGTGTCATGTTCTCAGCCTCTCACTTACAAAAAAATATTGAGGTGCTGGAGCATGTCCAGCAGAGGGCAACAAGGCTTATAAGAGGTCTAGAAATATGAGGAGTATTTGAGGGAGCTGGGATTTTTTAGCCTGGAGGAAAGGAGGCTCAGGGGTAGGACCACATTGCTCTCTACAACTGCCTGCCAGGTTGTAGCAAGGTAGGGGCCAGTCTCTTCTACTGTGCCTGTAGGGAGAGGACTAGAGGAAATGGACTTAAACTGAGACAGGAGTGAGTCAGATTAGATATGAGAAAGTTTTTAATGGTTAGGGTGGTCAGTCATTGGAATAGGTTGAGCAGCAAGGTGGTGGAGTCACCATTCCTTGAGGTGCTTAAGATATATTTAAAACTGGCACTGGATGATATGGTTTATTGGTTGAAGGGTTACAGTGGTACTGCTGCATTGGTTGTTGGACTTGATGATCTCTTCCAATCTGGAAAATTCTATGATTCTATGAGATATGCATTATGTTGTATATTTTAAACAGTTAAATTGTTGTTTTGGGTTTTTTTACTTCATATTACTCCATAACAAAAGTTAACCTTATGAAGAGATACTTACATGTAAAGCTATGTTTGCTTATAATTTTTGTTCATTTTTGGTCTCTGTATGTAAGGTTTCAGGCTAGTTGAATATCAATATGCACTAATCCTATTGAAGTTGGGCCTGTCTAGCCTCAAAAAGAGACAACTGAAAGAGCAACCTCATTAATGTGCAGAAATATCTAAAGGGTGATGTGCCAAGAGAAAGAATCCAGGCTCTTCTCGGTGGTGCTGAGCAATAGGACAACAGGCAACAGGCAGAAACTGATGCACAGGATGTTCCACCTGAATATGAGGAAGAACTGCACACTGGAACAGATTGCCCAGAGACATTGTGAACCCTCGCACACTGGACATATTCAAGAACTGTTTGGATGCAANGGGGCAGTGGAGGAAAAGGGTTTTGGGCGTGTGATGGTGAAATCTCTCCACAACAAACCACCCTTTCTGCTCTGGGAAAACCACATACACATGGGACATTCACACAAGAGGCAGCTGAGAAGGGGTCATAAACCATGAAGGATCCCCAAAACACTCCCCCAGCTCATTCCTGAGTCCTTCTAACACAAGAGGACTGCATGTGATCCAAGTGAGGCAACGAATCCAGAGCCTGTCTCAAGACACTGCAAAGTTTTCCCCTCACAACAGGGGAGTTTACTAGGCATCTTCTGAATGTATATTAATCCATTGGACTCTATGCTTTTTGTGGAACCTTCACTTTTAAGAAGACCAGAAGAACCAGAACAACAGGACACCACCAAACTATACAGTAGTGATACATTTCCTGTTTTAATCGCTCTCTGTCACTTTCTTTCTTCCCCCTTGCTTCCTTTTCCTATTTCTTTCTATCTCTTTCTCTGCCTCACATTTGCCATTAAATAAAATCCATACTATTGACTTTAGCGCATGGTCTTGTTTGCATCTTAATTCAGGTAGAAGCATTTCTAATAATTTTAACAACTTCATCATAACAGACTTCAGTAAAGTGTTTGACACCATCTCCCACAGCACCCTCCCAGAAAAACTGGCTGTTCATTGGTTGAATGGCTGAATTTACAATGCGTAAAAAACTGCCTGGATGACCAGGCCCAAAAAGTTGGTGACCAATTGCGAGCTGGTCTCTAGCAGTCTTTCCCCAGGGCTCAGTTTTGGGGCTGCTCCTGTTAACATCCTTATTGATGATCTGGACATGGGGATCCAGTGCACCCTTAATAAATTTGCAGACGACACTGAGTTGGGTGGAGTGTTGATCTGCTCAAGGTTGGGAAGGCTCTACAGAAAGACCTGAACAGACTCAATCAGTGAGCTAAGGACAATTGAATGAGGCTCAATAAGGCAAAGTGCCGGGTCCTGCACTTGGGTCACAGCAACCTCATGCAACACTACAAGCTGGGGGAAGAGGGGCTCAAGAGCTGTTCAGCAGAAAGGAGCCTGGTGGTGTTGGTTGACAGTCAGCTCAATATGAGCCAGCAGGGTTCCCAGGTAGCCAAGAAGGCAAATGGTGTCTTGGCCTGTATCAAGAGTAGTGTAGCCAGCAGGACAGGGGAAGTGGTCATCCACCTGTACTTGGCATTGGTGAGGCTGCACCTTGAGTACTGTGTCATGTTCTCAGCCTCTCACTTACAAAAAAATATTGAGGTGCTGGAGCATGTCCAGCAGAGGGCAACAAGGCTTATAAGAGGTCTAGAAATATGAGGAGTATTTGAGGGAGCTGGGATTTTTTAGCCTGGAGGAAAGGAGGCTCAGGGGTAGGACCACATTGCTCTCTACAACTGCCTGCCAGGTTGTAGCAAGGTAGGGGCCAGTCTCTTCTACTGTGCCTGTAGGGAGAGGACTAGAGGAAATGGACTTAAACTGAGACAGGAGTGAGTCAGATTAGATATGAGAAAGTTTTTAATGGTTAGGGTGGTCAGTCATTGGAATAGGTTGAGCAGCAAGGTGGTGGAGTCACCATTCCTTGAGGTGCTTAAGATATATTTAAAACTGGCACTGGATGATATGGTTTATTGGTTGAAGGGTTACAGTGGTACTGCTGCATTGGTTGTTGGACTTGATGATCTCTTCCAATCTGGAAAATTCTATGATTCTATGAGATATGCATTATGTTGTATATTTTAAACAGTTAAATTGTTGTTTTGGGTTTTTTTACTTCATATTACTCCATAACAAAAGTTAACCTTATGAAGAGATACTTACATGTAAAGCTATGTTTGCTTATAATTTTTGTTCATTTTTGGTCTCTGTATGTAAGGTTTCAGGCTAGTTGAATATCAATATGCACTAATCCTATTGAAGTTGGGCCTGTCTAGCCTCAAAAAGAGACAACTGAAAGAGCAACCTCATTAATGTGCAGAAATATCTAAAGGGTGATGTGCCAAGAGAAAGAATCCAGGCTCTTCTCGGTGGTGCTGAGCAATAGGACAACAGGCAACAGGCAGAAACTGATGCACAGGATGTTCCACCTGAATATGAGGAAGAACTGCACACTGGAACAGATTGCCCAGAGACATTGTGAACCCTCGCACACTGGACATATTCAAGAACTGTTTGGATGCAATCCTGTGCCATATGCTCTATGAAGACCCTGCTTAAGCAGGGAGGTTGGACCAGATGACCCACTTGTTCCTTTCCCACCTTATCAATTCAGGGTGACTCTTTTTTGTTTTTTGGTTTGTTTTTTTTTTATACTCTTCAATGTATGCTACCAACCACAGCCAAAGATGGAACATTGAAGTAGTTTATTGAGCACTTCTACTTTTCTCTGTTCCAATTCCATTAAGCTTGCAAAACCTCTTCAAATGGTACTGCAGGGCTATTGAATTACAGGCTGTGAAAATTTATTTGGCAGAGAGTAATGTAATGGCAGAATGATAATATTATAAGGTATAGCTTTCCCTCCTGAGACATGACAGGAGAGCACTGAAAACATGATGAAGATCAGCAGAAAGATAATAAATTAAGGCACTTTTGCATATTACAGCTGCTAAATAAGGGCCAGGGATAGAATTAAACAACTGCAAAACTATTTGTCTTCACAGATCATAATTTTTAAGATGTGGAAAAGGGCTATTGTTCTTTCTGTTTTATTTTATCGATGATTTCTGGGGGGGGGGGGGGTGTTT
>VXBX01000447.1:162033-183274 GCA_013400415.1 Scytalopus superciliaris
GTTATGGGGGGGGGGGAGGTGTTTAAAAGAAGTTATATAATACCTTATTTTTTTAAAAATTAAAATTATTATCACTAGAAACACAATTTGGTGTGTCCTAAGGGAGTGATTGGAATGACCTCTATGAATGACATGCAAATAAATGTAACTAACATTTATTTGCTCTTCCTCCAGTGTATTTAGTATTTATTTAATTAAGTAATTCATTGATATCTTTTTAATATGATATTTTAAATATTGGAAAAAAAGAAATCTTTCAATATTGTCCCTGTGTTGATGGATTTCAGAATGCACTCCTAAATAGCAATTTTTTTATTTATGATACTTGATGATTCTTCAGTGTCCTTGACATACCTATGTAGTGTCAGAATAGCAGAAACATATTTATTCAGTTCAAAGAATATAAGACGTTCCTATAAGAGCCCTCTAAGTGATATAGAGGCTTTCACTGCTTGCTAGTCTATCTAAGGTTCATCAGTGCCATATTATCCCTCTAGGAATTCAATAAATTGCCCTTAGCTTGTTTTTGAACCAGACTATGTTTTCTGTTTCTTATATCTCTTTGTAGTTTCAAGGATTAGGGCTATGTTAAATTATTTAGATGCAGTACTTATCAAAGAGGTAGTTGAAATGTTTTACATAGTTATTCAGACAACTACCTGACAAAGACACTTTATTGACAGCAGTTTTCATTCAGTGTCAGCTCAATGTTACCTTTTAAAACCAAATGTTAGCACAAGAAGTCAGAGAAAAAAAATAAAAAAGAAAGAAATATGGTACTAAATTAATGAACTATTGAAAAAATACAAGAGAAAACTAGATATATATATATTGGCATCAATTTCTGTTCTTCACTGCATGTTTAACTTTATTATCCATTCAATTTATTCTTGGGAATCACAAATTGTATTAGAATTACCACCTCCTTACCTCTTCTCTTATTTGCTACTAATAATTATGACTCACTGAGCATGGAAACACATATGCTAATAAAATTTGTTGCAATGGTTACTTATAATATTGGAAAGCTTTGAAAAATACATTGAGATTTCATCACCATGGCTAGGCTTCGCGAACGAAGATTTGAGAAGGGCTCTACCCACGTTTGCTACAAGCGTGCTGGTGGCTAAAAAGGCCAATGCGCGATAGGCAAGTCCGGTTGCAGAAGGCACAGTGGAAAGTCTCCACAGGCTGTATTGGCGAGGCACGGTTCTTTCTGCGCTGTCTTTTTTCTTCCAGACTGATCCTGCGTGCGCTCTCAAAGGAAGTGGCAGCGTTATAGATGGTGTGCCTCCATGCCTCCCGATTGGAGGCCAGAGTGGACCGTTGATGGTGGTCAGTATGGCCAAGGCTGAGGTGTTGTTTGAGGGAGTCCTTGTATCTCTTCTTTCGGGGCTCCTCTCTTGCGGCAGCCGGTGGCAAGCTCACCATAGAGCACAGTCTTAGGGAGGCGGTGATCCTCCATCCTGGAGACGTGCTCTGCCCAGCGCAGCTGCGTTCTCAGCAGCATGGCCTCAATGCTGGTGACCTCTGCCTGCTCAAGAACAGACACATTAGTCACGTAGTCTGTCCAGTGGATGTTTAGGATTGTCCGGAGGCAGCGCTGATGGAAGCGCTCGAGGAGTCGCAGGTGGTGACGATAGATAACCCCGGATTCAGAGCCATAAAGAAGAGTGGACAGTGGCTTTGTAGACCTTGATCTTTGTACTTTTCTTCAGGTGTTTATTGCGCCAGACTCTTCTATGGAGTTTTCCAAAAGCTCTGTATGCCTTTGCTAACCTATTATCTATATTGAGATTTATAAGCCTTCATTTATGTACAAAACTCTTCTTGTTTACAGAATATATATTTCTTTGAAAAAATGGTTTTATTACCTGTAGAAATGAGGGTACAGATCTTTGTGTGCTTCTAAATTCTCTATGTGAAAACATTTCAAGTGTTGCAGCTCGATCATACTTACTTGAAAGTCACTTTCTTCACCAGAAATTGTCTCTAGAGTTTCTGTAACATATTGTATCAACAAAGTTAATAATCACATTATAATTAAATTTATAGGGAGATGTTTAGATCAATTAAATAGAGTTCATTATAAATATACACTAAGCTTATGAGTAGTTTGTTTTTTACAGAAACTTTCTTACAAACTCACCTGTCTGACTTCTCTTTTCTTGAGATCCTAGTTGTGAACAGATTTCATAGGAAGCTTAAGATTTAGAATCACCAAAATTCTGGCATCACTTTTCAGAGACTGAAGTTATAGACTCAAGAAAAATTGTTCCTTCAGAAAGGCTTTCACCGAAAAATACAGTATTGTCATCTGGAGAGACCTGAAGGCAGAGTGTAAAAGCACTTTATTTCCAGTAGGAATCTTGAGGGACAGAGTGCTCTCTTCTGCCTCTCAGCAAAGTTGAATGTAAAGAGCAAGTTTTCTATTCCTTCCTTCTATTTTTCAGTCCAGTACTTCCTCACAGAATTCTAAAATAATGCCAAGGGAATAGAAATCAGACACCAAGGTACCTTAGTCCTTCAGTGAGCTTAAAACCCTTTAAGGGTCACATAGGAGTATACCTTCAGCTTGTTTTTATTTTGGTGTCATTAACTTTAAAATCTTGCCTGTATACTGACCTGTTCCAGCCAAAGATATCCAATGTAGGCTCATTTGCCTAGGCAGTGTGGCTTTGGGATTCCTTCCATCACAGTCCAAATGAAAGCTACAACTCCCCTGTCCCTGCTAAACACTCCACTTGCTAGTCTAACAGACTTGGGGGGAAGGTTCCTCTCTCCGCAGCCCCTCAGGGCTGGCACTAAGCCCCTTGCTGTGGCAAGGAGTCACACAGGAGACCTGAAGATGTGCTAGAGCAAAAGCACTGTATTCAAAATGCCTGCTGTTTATATACCCCTGGGGGAAGGCCCAGGGAACAGGGCTGTGATTGGGTAAGGGCTCGGGTGGAAGGGAGTGGTTTGGGGATCCGGCTAGCCAATGGGAGAGGCGGGGGATCAATACCTGATAGGAACCTAGGGACTGGGGAAGGATAGTAAGGCAGTCAATGGGGTTAGGACAAAGGTGGGGCTGGTTATGGGGGTGGGACAACATGGCTGTTGCCATGCAGACCACATGGCCACCACATGGGAAGGGATAACAGAACCTGGGGGAGAAACCCGTTACAATAAAACACGAGACGTAAGCAGTTTCTTGCTTCTTTGGTCCAGGACAGGTTACTATAGTGATGATCTTGCTTCTAGGGATGTTCTTTCCATTTCTCATAGCTGAGCCTGTCTCCTACACTAGACACTTACGGATAAGGTGGAGCCATGGAGTCCCAAAACATTTTTCAAATAAATTCATGATGGGATACCTCTACTCATCAACAAATATTACAAAACTGTTAGTGTAGGTAGAGAAGGCTAATTCTTTGTTCCAGATCGTGTTAGGAAATAAAAGAGGAGTTGGTACATGGGAAAAGCAGGCAGCCACAGAGATCAGGTGTGCATTATCTCTGTGGGCAGTACAGGGTTCTTATGCACAATGCCGTACAACTTATGACTACCAAGTGGTCTTACATGAGAGCACTGGTAAAAGTGAAGAAAGGTGGTGTTCAGGGTTCATCAAGAAGATAAAGTTTTAGGGTTTGGGGAGTGGGTTCTTTTGGTTTTGTGGGGGTTTTGTTGTTGTTGTTGTTGTTTGGGGTTTGGTTTTGTTTTTTTTTTTTAGGGGGGAGGGAGACTTGGGGGTTTTGTGTGTGTGTGTGTTTGGGGTTTTTTGGTAGACAATTCCTTTTTTCCTTTCATTCCCTTTCTTCATGGAAACTATTAATTTCTCTAACACAACTGAGTAAATGTAAGAAATGCTGTTGATCTTTTTAAGAGGAAGAAAATATAAAATTCTAGAGAAGGGAGAAATAAAACCATTACAACGGACTGTGTTCAGTGCATTGCACAGGTAAATACAATGAAAAATACATACATTCTATTATTTTTCATTTACATTGACACTTAAAGAAATTTTACTTTAATTCTACAAAAAGTGAATAGACAGATAAAATAAATTCATACTAGGACAGTTTTCTGTTAGAACAGTTTTCTGCTTAGTTCATCTTACTTCTGGACTGTCAATGAAGTGGGTTAAAAATCATCTGAGAATATAAGCTTTTGCAATGCACTTCTTTATCTATCTTGATGTTAAAAGTTTTTCTATAAGGCCTTTAAAGCCTTCAGTGTTTTGTTTTGGGAGAACAAAGAGCTTTCAGCTGTAAGGAAGGTAATTTCTACTTAGCAGTTTTGTTGTCTCTCCCTAGTGGTCTACTGGCTAGAGTTTTTAATTCTGCTGTCCTCTGGAGACTTTAAAGTGAAAAAACCCTGTATATCCCCGAAATAAAAACTGATATAAAATTTTAGATTAATAAGTAATGACAAAGATGTAATATTAATGGAATTTACCCGTGTTTGCTATTGTCTTCTTGACACACTGTTAGTTTAAAAAAAAAAAAAAAGAAAAAAATTTAAAAAGTTATGCATGGAACTGATATATGTGAGTTCTGCAGTTATGATGGTTTACAAGAAGACTTGTTTTATTCTAGAAACTAATAATAAATTGTCTTTGATTAATAATTTCTAGGTTTTGTTTGTTCTTTGGACTGAAAACTGGGCCTAATAAATCCCTTTGTCCTGGACTTAATCTGAAGAAAGACTTTATAGTACCTGTGGTCATTCATGTAAAGGAAATTGGTTACAGAATCAAAATTAACCTTTGGTCTTGACCTTTGTTCTGGAAAAAAGTAGACTGTAACTTTGTACAGATTTAGACCAACAGTTTTTTATATTGCAACACTGTGACCTGACCCACATTTTGTTTAAAGTAAGACAACATAATTAATCTAATTCAATCAATTGTTGGAAATTAGCACTTTAATTCTTTATAACCACTTGTATCTGTGATGAGGGAATCCAAATAATTTTGATTTTATGACGAAATGTTTTGGCATTTTCAAATCTGAGCATGCTTATCCTAGGCTAGGTTCTGATCCTGATTATACTTTTACAATAACAGAAGTAGTTTCACAGGCTCATGTATAATTTATAACACCATAACTGAGACAGTGTCTTTCAGTGTCCTTTGTCATATGTGTTTATCAACATACTTGTTAGTGTCAATTGCACTTCCATTGTCCCCTGTCTCATTCTACCTTTTCTGATCATCTAGTGTTGACTCTTGATTCCTTGGCTCAGATCCCATCTCTATTAAGCCTTGTCCAGTTGACTGCAACATACTTATACACCTTTCTGGCAAACATACAAATTCCTGATTAGTTTCCTGAAAGTGTGTTCTGCTCCTACTAAAAGATTATTGTACCTTATAGTCATGGCATTTTGTTATCTGGGTATAGCTTCCTTCTCATCTGTATTTTTCACTTTAGTTCCAAGATGACTGCATCCAGAAATGTTATTTTATCTTATTGTTAAATTATTCTATGAAACTGCAGTTTTATAATATGAGGCTACTTTGTTGGTCTGCTTTTTATTGGGGTAATAATTTTGCATTTGAATAACAGCTTTGTACAACAGAATAGACATTTTAGCACCTGTGGATGGAAAACCATTAGAAACAAATATAGAGGGAGGCAGTGATACTGCTGATTTGTGGAAGACAATTTTCATGCATCTGCTTTTAAGGATTATAAAATTTAAAATATGTTACTATGTTTAGCACTCTGCAGTGCCCTTCTGTTTCTCATTTATGTGACCATGTAATGTGGTTATTCTCTTGAGTTCTTTTGCTTGCCATTTCTTCTAGAAGTACTTGTTACATCTTCAGCTTCCCTCTCTGCTTTCCTGCTGGTATCTTGATATGAAATTATATAACCAGGTGTTGCATTTTTCAGATTTGCCATGAACACAAGTAATATCAGTGATAGAATTAAAAAGACAGATATTGCTTTTCTAACATTAGCCAGGGTCAAATCTACTACTAAACTGACCCCAACAAGCTTGCATCCAGGAAAATGTGAAAGAAATTCTGTCTCTTTGATTCCACTCTGCAGTTTTGTTCATGGCATGATTACTTTATATAATGTTGTTTTTTCACTCTGTGATACTATATTTTTTGGATGGCAAACAGTTTGGAAGTTTTTCTGCTTCCTAAACACCCTTGAGGTACATTGGTTTTCACTTTTCATACAGTTAAGTGCTAGGTCTTTGCTTTTAGTAGAATTCCTCTTGTCAGACTTGGTTTCCCCCCACGTGATCAATATTAGTTTCATGCAGTGCTATCAGCAGATCAAAGGCTAAAACCTTTTTTTTTTGTTTGTTTGTTTGTTTGTTTTTTGTTGTTGTTTGTTTGTTTGTTTTGGGTTTTTTGTTTGTTTTTTGTTTTGGTTTGGTGTTTTGTTTTGGGTTTTTTGGTTTTTTTTTTTGTTTTTTGATTGGTTCGTTGGTTATTGGGGTTTTCTTGTGCCATGAATTGTTAGGGGGTTTTTGTACATATAATTTCCACCAAATTAATGAAAGTAAAGAATCTTTCAGGACAGTATAATTGGGTGTGATTCTTTTTCTGACTCAGCATAAAAATACTTGCAACTTGCTGTGATCATGATATTCATCAATAAATGACTATCAGAAAAAGTCTATGCTTAGTTACTGTAGCGGGTCTGGCTAGGATGGACACAACTTTCTTCAAAGCAGACCATGTGGTGCTGTGCTTTGCATTTGTGTCTAAAACAGGGCTGAGCAATAAAAGCTCAAGAAAAGGAGGAAGAAGAGTGAACATTCATGGCTATGGTATTTGTCTTCCTGAGAAATGGTTGATTACACAGGTCCTTCTTCCCAGAAAGTGTCTGAACATCTGTAGTGAATGCTTTTTGCTTTTCTTACATGCCCAAATTTCTCTTTCCTTGCTAAACTGTCTTTATCTCAATCCAATCCACAAGCCTTCTCTTCTTCCTTCTGTTTTCTCACCATTTCACAGAAGAGGGAAGTGAGAATGACTCAGGGTGAGTTTTGGCTACTGGCCAGGGTTAACCTACTGCAATTATTTATCTCAACCTACTTGCTCTTGAAATCAGTGCAGAATTGTGAAGAGATATTTCCAAGAGTTTTTATAGAAGAGTTAAAAATATTTTTCATTCCTATTTTTTATCTCTGGTGTTAGAAATGAGCTAGTCCTAATAAAGATGCAATTCAACTTGCCCACTCCTTGGCTAAATTGTTGGTTTGATGGTTGTATTGGACTAGCGGGCATATGCATGGTAGCATTTTGTGCACACTTTGAGAACTACTTATCAAACTAAAGAATTTTTTAACAAAAGAAGGAATAATAAAGGGGATGCGATAAAGACAGAATGAAGAAATTTGAGAAAAAGTCAGCAAAACACAAGTAGCATATCCAGGTAGAATCCACTACTGGAGGTGACAATAACAGCTGTGTTCCCATCTATGGCTGCGTCTGTTCAGTACAGTCACGAACCAGATCCATTGCAGATGAGATCCTGATGTTGCAGGAGATGATGAGAATAGTAGTCAGAAGGGTACAGTTTTCCTTTCCACTTCAGTTATTCCCAATATTTCACTTTTCCTTTGCATGTCTCTTTGAAGGAACCAAAAGAGATTAAGATTTTCCTCATTATTTTATCCCTCATTTAGGCTTCCTTCTCTATGGATTTGTTTTGGTCCATTGATTTGCAATTCCTTTCTCCTTTGCTAGTAAAAGATGATCATAATGCAGTCCTTTGTGATGCCAGTACATTTTTTTTGTGTGTGTGTGAAATAATGCAGACTTTTGTCCTTCATTTCAGAAACAAGTTTATAGAAAAGGATGAAATTGGCCTAAGTCTTAAAAGTACAGGCCATGATTCAAATGGTTCCTAAGCAATGTAGTCATATTTCAAAATGTTACCCACAGTAATTAAATTAGAAGGGATCTGGCATATACTGAGCATATTTCACAGAATCACAGAATATTCTGAGTAGGAAGGAACCTTGTCTGACACTGTTTTAATTGCTTAAGACTAATGTACACAATCCTGTGTTAAAAAGGAGAAGAATATTGGACTCTGGTGATGAATGGCCTAATGACTTTTTTTTTTTTTTTTTTTTTAATATTTGAAAAAATTTTGGTTATGTTCTTTTCACCTTTTGTGATTGAATCATACTGGAAAAAGATCCAGTCGTTACTATGTTTCACTACCTATCTCTAGCTGACTGTTAGGTGACATATGAGCACATTAGTGAAGTAAAGAAAATTATTACACTGAGGTTTTTCTTTAATGTTCCAAACATCTTGTGACTCAGATAATGTCAATTAACAGTGAGGCCCAGATCTGTAAAGTTAGATCTTCTGTCTGCTAGCTTGGCATTTTGCAAAATGTGATATAATTTTTCCTACTTTTCCCACTTAGTCATCTAGCAAGATATTTGCAAATTGTTAAATGACTTAGAAGTAATTAAAATGTAAATTAAGAGTAGTATTATCTCTTATGGGGAAAACCAGAAGACTACTGGGTAAGTGTGGGGAGTTTTTTTGTTTTGGTTTGGTTCAGATTTTTTTTGTTGTTTGTTTGTTTGTTTGTGGGGTTTTTGTTGTTTTTGTTCTTGTTGTCTTGGTTTTGGTTTTTTTTTTGGTCTTTAGAGCTGTAATTTTTAAGAACTTTTATCAATCAGCTATTCTGGACAGAGTAAGTTTTGTGATCAGCATGGATGGCACTAAACACATCAAGGTGATAGAAGTCATTTGGGTAAATAAATTCAATAAGTGCATGCAGTTATAATCCAGATCCACCAGCTTCTGCATTAAAATTACTATTTGCATAATTTGCAGTTTGGTAATTTCATGTTTTAGGCGATTCATATTTCACTTAGTCTGAAGTCAGTCTACCAAACTGTAAAAAAACCTGTGCCAAGTTGAAAATTGATTACAGAATATCTATAGTGCATTGTTTATCTCCTAAAAATTTAACAGAACACATACAAATTAATATTAAAATAGCTATCAAGATGCCTGCCTGCAACTCTAAATGCCCTGAAACACCTAGAAGACATTAGGTCATGCCTATGTGAAGTAGTACAGTTGCACAAAAGGCGTGGATGTGTAGGGTACAATGGTTGAATTTAAAGAACTGGTGCTTGTGAGGACTTGGGAGGATTTACTATGGACCAGATACAGCGTGGTTCAATGGAAGTCCTCCAGCCAGCAAGCTAAGTGCAGGAACCATTATCCTAGGTTGCATCTTCTGACAAAGAAGTGATCAGGGGATTGCTTCACTGCCAGAGCTCGAGCTCCCCTGCAGCAACACCCTGGAGGTCCCAGTCACACAGGTTTCTATGGCCTAACGAGTCACTGGTCAGGTGTCAGACTTGAGGGGATCCTCTTTGCTAGGAGTCCTTGCGGGGTGCCGGCAGGGCTCCAGGAGCCTCAGAAAGGAAACAGATCTGAGGCTTGGTGGTGCATGCAAAGAGCGTTTATTCAAGCCGTCCCGGGGGTTTTAAAGCCCTGGGGCGGGCCCAGGGAGGAGAGCTATCATTGGGTGAAGTTCAGGGTGTAGGGGAGTGGTTTGGGGGCCCGGGTAGCCAATGGGAGAGGGGGAGGAACCATACCCAGCAGGAACCAGGGATTGGGGGAAGGCTGGGGAAGGATGAGGGAGGCGGCCAATAGGGTTAGGGGAAGGGCGGAGCTGCTCTCAGGGGAGCAGGGAAGCCTGGCAAGGTCCCAGCAGACCACGTGGTCGCTGCCTTACAGAGCTTAAGGGGACACTTATTACTATTAAACACAAGAGGTAAACAGTTCTTTGCTTCTTTGGTCCTGGAATGGTTTCTGTGGTGATGATTTCAGTTCCAGGGATGTATTTTTCCATTTATCATAGGTGTCTCTGTTCCCCACAGTCAGGCTTTCCCATAGCAGATATTTCTCAAGCTATACTAGGAAACTCACAACTACTACCAGGGAACAGAGAAAGATGATGGATGTCCCTGAAAGCCTCACAGACCTTGTCAGACACTGCTCAAATATATGAAAGATCTTATCCAGCATACAAGACTGCTGTCCTTGTATGCTTTTATAAAATATACTTGATTTTATTGCTATCACTGGGAGTTTAGGGAGTGATGGCATTGAAAATACTGCCAAGTTTTAAATTGTGTTCATTCTAATGTTCTATCTTCAGCTATGCGAAACTCCCAGAAGTCAGACATATTTTAGAAAATGTTGGCTGGCATATGCTTGCTATTAAGTACAAGTGGATGATAGTAAAATTACCTGTGTATTTGTTAGACCTGTGTTTAAGGACCTTTTTAATTCGGAAATTCAGGGGGTTTAGAATAATTTCTATGGAAATAAGTTATTGTGACACTTGCATGGTATTATCAGTATTTACAAGAGCTTTTCTGAATTAGTGCTTTCAAATATGCCTTAACTGTGCTAAAATAAAAGTTAAACTTTCCATATGATTAATATGACATTTTAAAAAAACAAGTATCCAGTCTGTTTATGATTAGACTATAATTTAGATATTTACATGTGTCCTTTCTTGGCTGCGAATAACAGAATTTATACATAGCTCATCTACAGAGTTCAGCTTATGAGTATTAAAAAATGAGACAATGACTACAACATTTTGGAGGGGTGGGGGAGGGGGTTCTCAACAAAACAATACATGAATAAATTATTTTTCTGTGACTTGAGACCTGAAAGTCACTTTGTATCTGATTGTTCTTAATACAGCTTAAGACAAATCAATGGACGTTATGTTAGCCATGAATATCAGACTAATAAAATATGTATGGATGTGCCTGTGTGTGTAAGTAAACTTTTCCTCCCTGGAAATAAAAATAAATGTTCAAAATGCAGCTATGGCCAACAGTTATTATCCAACAGCCTAAAGTACAAAATTCTCAAAAAATTATGCATGCATTCAGCTCTTCATTGTTTTTCTTAAACCATCTCATGACAGAATTTTAAATAACTAAAGGCAATATTCTGAAATCACTGACTTGGAGGTGAAGTGAGAATAAGGCCAGTGCATACATAACAAGTTAGTATATATTATCAGGTTTTCTTTCACAACACAATAATAGTAATTTATACCAGCAGAATGAGTTTTAATTGAACATCTTTCAAGCTGCAGCACATGGAGTAGTTTGGATTAATGTTAGCAAATGTGGAGCGCTTAATGCTCAGTTTCAGAGCGTGCAGTAACTTTATGTTTTATCAACATGCCAGACTGGAGCTTAAAGCATATTTGGCATATTTACATATTCATAATACACTGTTACTGTGCAGATTCTACAATGTCACATTGGCACTATATGTTGAGAAAATGCGAAAACAAGTTAACATTACGGCTGTTTATAATCTCCAATATTTTTCCAATTGTCTTTATTTACAGATGGCCTCTTAGGCCAACAGTTTACACAATAACTAATCAAACTAATTTGTTGCTGGCTTAGAATGTAATGCTTTGATTAGAAAATTTAGTTTCAGATATATACTTCCCATATATAAGCTAATTATAGTACAATTTGTAATTACTTGTTTCTCCACACAGTTCAAGTTGGCAGAATTACGGATGAATACTCTAGAGAGAAAAGAAAAAAGGGCTTAGGTTCAGTACTTGGAGTTTTAGAGCTTTTCACTCCACTAGACATACTGAAGCCACAGATATCTGAATTACAAGATACTTCTTTCACAGATGTAGCCTATAACTGAGCCAACAATATACATTCTAGTTCACTTTAAAAAGCAGCAGCATCTCTGTATTGTCATTTGGTCCCCATTTTTTGTTCAAGGAAATTGGCTGTTTCAACATCCATGTTGTACTTAGATATTTTGCTCACTGACTAGAGAATGTTGTGATTTATTTAAATAATGTGTCAATGCAATCCTTTGATTTGTTTTCAGTGAGCACACAGTGAGATGTACTGCTGTACCTACATTTATTTAAAAGCACAGAGAAAAACCACTCACAAACATATGTGTGTGGTTTTTATGGTTGTATATATATATATTTCATGGAGCATTTCAAGGAAAAAAAGGCACAAGATCAGTATAGTACTTTACTTTTGCACAAATATGTTAATTTTAATTGAAATAGGCAAGACTCCTTGATCTTATGAAGTGCAGTGCATGGGAAAGCAATATACTCTCTTGTTCTGTTAGTTAAAGCCCAACATATTCTGTTCAGATGAAGCAATGGCCCTGGACTGTGATTTGTCTCCCTTTAACTCTTTCAGATACATTCCTGCTTCCTTTATGTAAAACATGCAAGAAGAATTTGTCCTATGGATACCTTCTTACACATAAATGAAGTTTAAGGGTAGGCACAAATGTGACTACTGTTGATAAATCTGCATTTGAATGGGCAAACATAATTCTCAGGTTTTCTAAGTAATCACATAATTTTTGTAGTATTAAACCTACCATTATATATCCTTTCTTTACTATGTGATTTACTGTGAGCACTTCTTGGAAGAATTAATATGTAGTTATCATTTTAAAGTATTAATTGCAGAAGAACCGAATGCCTTTCTTTCAGTCTATGACTCCTGCTTTTATTTCTTTCAAGTACAGAATATTAAGAGCAGAAAATGTTCCTGTTAATCCTCTTCTGATTTCAAAATTTATGTGACAGTGAATGCAATTAATCCATTTTCTCATTACTTTTCCTGAGAAAATATGCACAAGCATGAACAAGAAACAGACTTGATAAAAAAGTATTTTAAACTCAGTTTATAAAAGTTTAAAATAATGATTCAGAACTTTAAAACATCTATCAAGTGGCTTAATTTTTTCATGCTTCTGTATCTTTGCTCTTTGTACAGCATAAGAGTGGCTCTGTGAGATTAAAAAAGGCAAATGTAGATTCCTGATTCATTCACGTTTATTTTGATCACATCATGTTACATCAGACCAGAACAACACAACACATCATGACAGAATTGCAGCTTAAACTACACTATTCACTTACAGTCAGAAGAATGAACTTTTGGAATGAAAAGCAAATTAAATGAAAGTTCATCATCCCCTTCCCTTTGTCATCCTTCTCTTCTGTTTTCAAAGGTAAATACAAGTGTGGTAGTGTTATTTGCAACAAATTTCCTGGGAGGACCAAGTCACGCTGGAGAAAAGAGGCTGGACAGAAGAAGAACAAGGGAAAATATAGGACACTACCTTGTCATTTATAAAAAACCCTTTGCATGCTGCAAAAGGCTTTCTAAAGATGATTATATTAAGAATAGCTAAGCTTTCTTTTGGCTTTATATTTCTAGTAGTTTTTAAAACGTAGAGTTTGATAGGAATGACCATCTGTGTCATTCAAAGCCCATTAATTTTATGGCAGACAGAGGTATGTACCAATGACTTACAGAAGGTGACTGTAGCCCAACTTAGGAAGATTAGTTTTCAATTATTTTCAGATGTCTAAGGATGTGCCCTGATTATTTCCACCTTGTGGAGTCCAGTAAGTTTACAATAGTCAGGTAATTGAATCTTTCATAATGGAAATAAATAGGAGCACCTGGGTGCTGAGATGTTCCAAGTCATGACCTGGATATGGTTCTTTTCTTAATAAGAAGTGATGGACCCCAGAGCAGTAAGACTCATATCCTGGAGAACTCGGATAGGTGTCTGGAGTTAAGGAAATGTATCTCTAGAACTGTCTCATCCTTTAGCATTAAAACAGCACTGAACCTCAGTCAGTACTAGTTTCAGTTGTCCAGCCAGCAAAAGGACAACAAGTATATGCCAACACCAGGATCCTCCCACTCATCCAGAACGGTTTGTAGCCACTTGCAAATTTTTCCTTCTTGTCTGTTTCTATCTTCATATATCCTTAAGTCTAAGGTACAAGAGGAAGTGTATGTAGGTATGTGTGTTTTTTCCTATCCTCAACCTGCAACAGTCAACAATGTTGACACTAAAATAAGCTACAGATAATTGCTTTGGTGCTGAGGAAGACAAAAAGCAGTGGATAACTTCTCACTGGACACAGACTAAAACTATATGCAGTGACTATTCTGTGGTATATGAAGAAATGTATACACTGTATTGCTGTTCTGGAGGTCATTTCTCAATGACAACAACTCATTATTTTTGAAGGCAAACATTTCATCTTGTAAGCCACAGGCTGGACCTGTAACTGAAGCTGGCAGGTGTTTGCTCTCTCAGCTGTATTTTGTAACAGATGAAAATACACAGTATGTGTCACACAGGTAAAGTTATTGGTTTAGTAACAATCTGTTCTTAATTCTGATGTATAGCACTTGGAAAAGACACACAACAGTTTCCAGGCCATTTTTTGTAAAATACTGGGTTCCAGATCAGCAACAGTTTCTTTTGACTGTAGTAGGAGTTAGAAAGCTACATTTCTGTGTATTGCTTTGAAAATTTAGGGGCAGATGTCATGCAGCAGGCAGCAAACAAAGCTGTCACTAGCTTAAGGAGATTTCAGCAATGCTGCTGTGTTGGTGACAAATTTAAATATCTAAGAAAACTAGCACAGTTCTTCATTTCTGACACCAATTTGACAAATTTGACTGTTTCACCTTTGCTCATCTGCAACCAGCCCAAGTGTTTCACCTTTGCTCATCTGCACCCTTCCCTAATAAGTGTTTCATATACAGATATTGCTCGTAAGTGGTTTTTTTCCCCTCCCTCATAATATTTACATCTGGAGGTAGCACAGAAATAAATATTTTCTCACAGGCTTTTAATGACTTTTCCTGTTAGGAACCATGCAAGCAGACTCCTTCACTCTTTTTCATTCATAAATATGAATTACTGTAAACTGTCAGGCATTATTCTCTATTTATTCCAGGAGCTATGATCTCTGGGGGTAACCTAGATATGTATTAGATTTCATTAACATTCTTTGTGACTTTTTAAGCAATAATGATCAAAGTTCAGATCAGTGCTGAAGGATTAATGATTAGTTGGAAAGTACCGAAACACGAGGCATAACTAAAAACCATTAGCTCCAGGTTCTTTTGCAAAACAAAAAAGTTCCCTTTCCTCCAACAAAATACTCAAAATCCCTAAAAACACAGCAGAAGCTTGAAGACAAAGCTGGTAAATTTAAAATATTGTTTGAAATAAAGCTGTTAAATTTGAAAACTTATAATGAACTTATGCACTGTATACAAGTTTGATTAACATTCCATCCATCTTAACATATCTCTCTAATATTAGCTATTAATTCCTCTGCAATAGGTGTACATTAAACATACACTTCATGCATAAATGCCATCTGGAATAGGGTGGGTAGAAATAAAGTAAAAAGAAGTTACTGTAAAAGAAGCACAATAGAAAAAAAACCCCAAATTTTCATCTACAGTTTGTGTTTCCCTTTTTCTTTACAGCGTATACTGGGGAGCATCAGAACATTGAAAACGCACTGTGATAGTATTTTAACAGGAGAAATCCAAGTCAATTGAGAAGTAAGTTTTCCCCTACTCTTCCATGAAAAATTCAGTCACTTTATTTCCATGAAGCATCCATCATGTAAAGTACCTCAAAATTATCCACATTGAAACATAAAATAATGAGATGGCATACACAGGAAGAACTTCAGTGGGTTTTATAAAGGTAACAGGCCAAAATAAATCAAATTGGACCAACTTGCTCACGACACATACATGATTTTTTCCAATAACCCTGAAGGTAAGTTCAGATTTACACTGTGAAACCTTTTCCTTTAGCCTTGACTGGATAAAAATAAGAATTTCAATCTATTTAAATTTACATGATGTTGTTTTTTCTTGGTTTGTTTCCTTTATATATATATGCTGCTATTATCCTTTTCATTTGTTTTGGTTACAATAACACTACCAGCTAATCAAGATGAAACAAAAGACACTGTGTTAAGAAAAAAGACTAACTACAGTACTGACCAAATCAGTTCTGAGCTTTGTATTTATGGCAGGCAATTCAACTATTCTACTTCACCATATTATGAAAAGGTAATTTGACTATATCTGAGTGATTAAAGGGGAAAAAAAGCTATACAATATAACTGTTATTTATGTTCTACCATATCTAATAAAAATTTTAAATTATTAATAATGGCATTTTTTCAACTAGTTACTGTTTCTATAAACAGCTTTTGGAGTGGAAAAAAGTATTTTTTTCTTCAGATCTTTATTTTATGAAAAGAAGGGACTTGATTACAATATCTGAGAAGACAGATATCTTCCTGCCATCTATAAATCTGATCCCAGCAGAGCACAGAAGGCATTCATGTGCCTTGGTGACCAGATGCACTTTGGCTGACCTTCTCTGTGCAAATGTCTTATCTGATATTTCTTTACCATTTATGCTTTTCTCTAAGAGTTAAACAAGACAGACAAGCAATACTAACATCCTGTATATTTAGGAGACATGACTGTATCTTCATTACATAGTTTTATCTTAAACTTAATTTCTAATAGTTTTTGAACAATATAAACAAAAATTCAGTTCTAAAATATTTAAGAATTTTCTTTGAAGTGCTGAGAACTAAACAACTCCTTGAAAGTAGAAAGAAGATTCACTCTGTATCATGTGGTCATAAGAAGACCATCATCTAAAATATCCTTCAGATTAATTAGATGCTTTTCCCGGAATTCACAGAAAAGTTCTATTTAGACAGAATTTTCAATACCAAATGATTAGATATTTCTATAATTGGCCAGTTTGTGAATATTCTATAGCATAGACTGCAATCATCTAGGTTATTGGTCATGTAATTTTTATAATTTCTTGGCAAATAATACAAACAACCACTGTTACAGTTCTTCTAATGCTAATGCTTGTTTCTGTCTTACATAATAGGTTATTTAATTTTGATGTACTTGTAAAAAGTCTTAACTTTTACAATAATCTTGACTTTAATGCTGAGATTTATATAGTGGGTCTTTTTTTGTGGTTTTTGGAGTTTTTTTTAATGAAAAAAGTCAACAGAATTGTAGAGGCTTGCAGATGACTAATGGATATGTTACACATGAATAAAGGCTCTGACAACTGGTGAAATTAGATATCAATATTTACTATATTACTACCTAGTAACTGAGTAGAAGATTTGGTAATGTATATAATTGCCAATACAGTGAACCAGGTCATTTTATGTTGATGATAGACCCAAGTCTGATGGAGTATGGTGTAAAGAGTAAAATTGTCAATAGGGAGTTATCAAATTAAGCTTAACTGCATACTCAGATTACTCTGTCATGGAAGGTCTGTGAGACTGATGAAGTTGAACATCTATGACTACCTTAACCATCACTTATTTTCTTCCTTTTGCAGTATAGACAACATTAGGTTGAATTTTGAAAATAATCAATTCTTAAAGAAAAAGCCATTGCAATACATATTTGCATATATAGTGCCAAAATATGATTAATAGTGCCTGTAGTGCCTATGCTATCTTCTGCTAATACTCCAGGACTGGGTAAGATGACTGTCTTGACCCCATGCCTTGGTTTCTATCAGGAACACGTTAGTTCTTCCTAGAGAACATAGTCAGCTGAACAAGGCTCCTGCTGGATAAGCAACATGGGGAGACTAAAAAAGTAAGAAACCCAAACAAAATCCTGTGAACCCTCTGGTGACAAGCAAGAAGCAGACATGTAGGCAGGACTCAAGGACGTTAGTGAGAAAGATACTTATCGTAGGCACCAAGTTCTAAACCAATAGCCAGGCTGGAGGAGAAACAGTCCTTTAAGGACAGAAAGGACTGGGAGGTTGCCTTTTTACTTATGGTTTTATCACCTATCTTAGCAGGTATATTCCACTTAAAGGAAAAAAAAAGGCTTCAGTTTTGATTCTGTCTTTTATCAAAGCCTCTGTTTAGAGTAAGTAAGCTTTTCATGTGGCTTCTATTATATTTGCTTTAAGCAAATATATTATTGTTAGAGTTACCAAGAAATTCTGACCATCTCAAGGTCTCACCACAGGTGTATTTAACACTTCTTTTAAATTCAGAAATAGAGTAAAAACCCCTTTCCTGACTTATATGATAAAGTTTTATAGACATAGACTCATCTCACCAAGTTGTGATGAACTGTCTTAGTTTAAATAAAAAATAACATGCAATTGAAATTATTTTGAATAGTTATTTAAGATAAAATACAGCTGATACTCTGACATTATGTCAAACTTTCCTTAAAAGAAGAAAAATTTGAAAATCAAAATATTGAAGTCCAAATGAAATACCTTTTATTCACTTCAAAGAAGGAGTTCAAGACTATATTTACACATATTAAAAAATGAAAGAAAGATTACCTTTTGTCTCAAATTGATCAGCGGTTTAGTGCCAAGTGCTGTGAGATTTTGCATTTGGACTGCTGAGCTTGCAGGTCAGTTTCTCAGCTGTAAGAAATAGATAGAGCTACTTGGATATAGCTCTTATTTAATTTTGCCAGAAGTTAGGTTTGTCTTGAAAAGATATAGTTCAGAAACAACAGTCTTTGGAATGCCTAGTTAAACATCAGATTTTCTTAAATTTGCAGTTTGTCAGAATCAAAAGAATTTTTGAAACGAGCATTTTTACTCTCACTTTTTGTGCCATAGTCACAAGGAAAAGAGGTAAAGAAGATTGTACTGGAATCCTGCTTCCATGTATACTGATAGCATTTTCTTCTTACAGATTTCTGAATCTGTCTATTTACTCTATTTCAGATAGTTTTTTTGCCATTGGTCAGAGTCCAACATGGGAACATCTTTTCAAATACATGTAAATCAAATTTTTGAAAGCACTTCACTTGCTCCAAAGTTTTCTTCACTGGCAATCCCTAGTTTAATATTCTACTGCAATTAAGTAATTTAGAAAATTTACCCTTAGGAGGATAGGTTCTATTGTCTTTCTTGAGAAAATCAAACATTTTTAAAGTTTTCTCTGTTCCCATCTGGTAATGTGTCCCCCATATTTCTTTCTCTTTTAGTAAGTCAATGCCCTCTCTAAGACTACTACGAGAGACTCAAAATTATTTAGCATAGTTCAGTAAAGCTTATGCTATGTATTGTGAGCTATTTTGTCCTCAATATGGTAGAGAGGATTTGACCAAGAGTTTACCATCCATCTACCCATAAAACAGAGAACTCACTGTACTTCTGCAAACAAATATATACCAGCTAACAAAAAAATCTTGCTCATAAATTATCTTAATGACTTCAGAATATCTTACAAGTAAGATATGAATTGACAGTGTTAATGATAGCGCTCAGCCTTGCAACAATTTAGAAAATGAATGTGCTTTATCAATGAAACATAAATGAATTAATGATGTGTTCCGAATTGCTACAGAAGGTGTGAATAACTGCATTGATGCCAAACCTATTGCTCTGTATTTACATCATATACCTGAAGATTGCTTTCCACAGTAGAAACATACAAAATTAAAGGGGTTGGAGATGGCTTCAATCACAGTAGAATAGTTCGAGCTACCAGATAATAATTTTAATGTGTGACTTGATATGAAAAGCAACACTCAAGTTTCAAACTCACTGCGAATAAAGTGACATACGGCATAAAATAAATATGCAATGGAGATAAAAATTATATTTAACTTTATGTGGGCTTGTATGGCTCATTGAATGCTTTCACACTTTTCATGTGATTTCTTTGAAAAAGCTATGAAGTACAGTGCACCGGGAAAACCATTTTATAATAAAGTTAAAAGAATAACTGATGGATAGTAACTGACAACCAGATACTAAAATGAAACTTTAAAATTCATTTCATCATAAAAATAACTAAAAAAAAAAAAAAGCTATGTCTTTACTTAAAGAGTTAGATTCCCTAATGCTACTATAAATCATAAATAAAATAACTTTATTAATCTTAAATAGCAAGGACATGAATGAGCAAAGTTATTATTTTACCAAGCTTTTTCTCCCTAATGTTTCAGCAATATCAAGGTAACTTTACCCAGGAAACTCTAGCAGTATATTTTACTTACAACTAGGTAATGAACACTGAATCTTGAACACTTTATAATGCCAAAACAAACTCTGCATATTATTTTTCTTACTTAAATGAACATAAAGGCATATCTTTACTCTTAAACCACTTTTTTATGTAATACTCTTTAACATTTCTTTTGAAAATTGCTTTCAGGTTACTGTCACAGTACTGCTGCATTTGCAGTTTGTTTTGACCATGACATTTTCTGCTGATAGCATGCCAAGACACATTTTCAGTCTCATGAACACTAGGTGTAAAGAGAATTTATGATGTGGGAAATTTGGAAAATTTTGTTATCAAACATTTTTGATTTGCTTACTCCTAACATCAAACCAATACATTCTAAAATCTGAATCCAATTCACTACAGCATAACCAAAGCTTCTTACATTAGAGGCTACTCCCACCATTCTAGTATTAACACTTTTTTTGTGTTTTCTTTTGTTTCTTAGTATCTCTCAAACTCACCAATGCTTCCATGGCTTGTTTTATCTTGAAAATTCCTGTGTTTTTGTTTGCACAGGCCAAAAGAGAAGCCTTTTTGGTACATTTGAAACAATTTTGTCCTGGTATTCCTCTAAAAATAGCACATCATTTTCAGAAAGCATTCAGTGTCTGGTGCATGCAACAGAACAAACTTTGCCTTCGTGATTTCAAATGTTTTACTGTGTGGTTTTGATGATGTTATAAGATTTTTATTTAGGATAGGATTCGGGATTTCGACTATTCTAGTTCACATTCTCTTTGCTCACACACACTCTCTGGAGATCAATTCAAATCCTTTGTGGAAAAGTGCTTTTACTTTGATTGAGTACTCACATTTTATAGAGGTGTTTTAATTAAGGTGACATTTTCTTGAGTGCAGAATACTTTCTGAACATCTTAAGCGTTCTTCTCAAAAATCCTCAGATCTTGGGAATGCATGACCTCCTCATGAATCATATTTGGGTCCTCATTTTCTTTTATAACAAGTACTTTAATCCTTGGTATTTCAAAGAAAACCTTGCATGAATACTAGTGCAGCAGTGACATATCCAAGAAAATGGCTTTCTTACTGAACTGGCTGTATCTTCTGAGTTACAGCTTTGTTAGTATTTGACTGATTTATTGCATAAACTCAAATTATTTGTCAATTGTGTCTGCAATTCAGATTTAGTCTCTAACTTTAAAAAAACATCTAAGGAAGCAGGTATGGAGTATATATTGCTGAAGTTTGTTAGAAGAGATACTTAGTCTAGTAATATGTTATTATGAACTGCACTTTCGTTTTTAAGACTGTATAAAAAGATACATTATAAAAATATGCTTAATATATTATATATA
>VXBX01000447.1:183283-201120 GCA_013400415.1 Scytalopus superciliaris
AATATGCTTAATATATTATATATAACACATTAATATTTAAATGAATATACATAAATTTATAGATTACTATATCAATTTTTATTTACTCTCTCTTATTTATAGTAATAAGCTTTTAATTAGACCATTAATATTTCAATTACACTAAGAATTTACAGGGTCTACACATCACACATTTCCTTTAAATCTATAAAGAGATTTTGGGTGTAACAGAAACTACTCAAATATCTTGACATCAGGTGTCTAGATGTCTTTTCATTCACCTTAGTGATTTGTTAATGGTATTTAAGTTGTCAAGTACTTTGAAGTAGAAATACCAGTTTGTTTCATCTCAGTTAAGGAGGAAATATGTCACAGAATGGCAGAATCATAGAAGCATAGAACATTTTGGATTGGAAAGGACCTCCAATATCATATGGTTCCAACTGCAACAGGGATGCCTTCTACAAGAGCAGATTGCTCAGAGCCATCTAACCGGGCCTTGAACACTTCCAGGGAGAGGTTATCCACAGCTTCTCTGGGGTACCTGTTCCACTGTTCCACCCACCTTCACAATGAAAAATTTCTTCCTAATATCTAATTTATATCTACCCTCTTTTAATTTAAAACTGCACCCCCTTCTCCTATCACTACATGCCCTTGTAAAAAGTCCCTTTCCAGATTTCCTTGGAGATCCCCTTTAGATACCCAAAGGCTGCTACATATGTCTTTGAAAGGATTGTAAAATCAGTAACAGAGATACTTTTTTTCCTCTAACAGGCACCAAACTGAACACAGAGTTGAGCTAAATGTTAATGTCCACAGATATAGATGACCTTGATTTAGACTTCAGGTCAATCTTTGTGATTGGTCTCTATAGTATCTTTGTGTAGACCTATCTTAAAACAACATAGCAATAAGAAGATTGAATTTCAGTTGAAATGAAAGCATGAAAGAATACCTAAAGGGAAACAATATATTTCTATTTCATTTTCTATGCTTATTTTTGTTTGAGAGCCTCTCTGAACCAGGAAAAGAAGCAGAATAGAAAATTATTCTGGAAATATCCTGAAAACCATCTGAAAATCTCTCATGTCAACCAACTGATTTGGAAATATTCATTATCTGAAATTCAAATATAGATTCTCTCAAGTCCATTGTAACACTCATCAATTAGCTGCATATTATTGTGTGTTTAGAACATATTACAAAGAGTGATGTTTGTTACATAAAAATTTACATTAGACATGTTGACCTGTGTACTCATATGAATTTACAGTGAGGTTTATTGCTTTCCTTGTGTTGTGTTCTAAAAAAATCCACACAGAGCATCAGACTGGAGCTTCTTTGCTTCTAGAAATAGAGTTTAAATATATATTGATAGCAAAATATCTAAGAGAAAAGGGAAATTCCATTAAAATAACTGTAATAATGATTCTCACCACAATTTTTTTCTCTTAAACCCATATTCATTTCCTGAGCTTAGTGGAATACTTTGAAAATAGAAATGTCTATATCTGTGTCCTGGATATTGTGAAATCCAGGCAATTTTATGTGAACTTTGTGGCAACAGATGTAAATGTAATCAAAACTTGCTTAGTGTTCTACTGTTTCACTAAGACTATTTGAAACACTTAATTTTCCTGAATTAAGACAAGTTCTGAGAATACCTTCCTAGATATAAATAATGGCTGAGAAATTGACAAAAACTAGGAAGAATTAAAAGAAAGTCCACAATTCTTCATCCAGAATTTGTTAGTCTATATAGATAAGAGGTCATTTAATCCACTCACTGTAAGGAATACTTGAACAACAAGCCAAATTTCTGCAATGGTTGCAGTTTCATGATCTGAACATGGTATCACTGAGACCAAGAGCTTGAAAATTAAAGAAATTAATTTGACATTCATGTGACAATGAGATTTTTCTGCTGTATTATAAAACATTGGGGTTTTTCAAACAAGAGAGTAAAAGGTATAGCCTTTGCACCTCAGGGCGCAGGCCTGGCCTCAGCTGATGAGGTGAATCAGTTAAAACACATTGTCAGCTGTGGAGACAATTCTTGCTATTTCCACTGAAGTGACTGCACCTAATTTCTGGTGGGAATGAAATGCTGAACTAGAGAGATCTGTGGTCTGATTTTTCATGGCAGCACATGTATTTCATAAAATCCCTTTTCGATTTAGTTCTAAGATACAGTTTTAAAGGGTCATTTTTTTAATGCTGTCTGCAAACATATAAGGGCTCTTGAACCAGTTGAGCTCCAATTCCATACAGAAGCGGTAAACCTTACTAGAGGCTTTTAAAATAATTAATAGTCTGAATAAGTTCATTATCATTTAAAATCTATTTTAGCTACACATATTAATATTCTGTTTTTGTAGCAAAGCTATTTAGATACTGCCATTCATTGATAATAAGTCATTTATTCCTCATTAACTGTTAGAATAGATGTAGATACTCATTATAGCAAGACAACAGACTCATTTAACTGCACACAGGACTTGATTATACACACGAACATTGACTGGAATGCAAATTTCATTCTACATAAGTCTCATCTTGGTTGTTATTCTCACCATGGGATAAAGTATCTTATCTGTTATACACTTTTTTTTTCCCCAGTATCTGTCTTAAATGGCAAGAAAGAACATCATAAAGATTGCTGATAATCTCAATTGTAAATTGAGTGAATTGTAAATTGGGTAAATACTGACACAAGAAATAGAGGTTTCCTCACTTGAACTGCCATTGTGTTTTAAAATTGCTCTGTGAAATCACGTGGCCTTGCCTGATAGTTCTCATAAACGAGTACAGCCCTAAAATACATGAGGTTCAGATTTTAAAAATGTGAGACCTTAACAAATACTGTGAGTCATTACCCTGGTCATGGACACGAGCTCTTACTTGCTCATTAAATACAGATATTCGGTGTCCCAGCTACAGAAATCTAAGGCCAGTCTCACCTGATCAGGTGGAAATAAAAGCATATTCTCAGTCATCTTTTGCACTATATTAAGTATGACTTCTTTTTTCTTTGTATATTTGCAATTTCTTTTTTTTTTTCCTTTTCAGTTTTAGCTGTTTACATTTCTTGAAAATCATTGAAAACCATTGTGTGTATATGCAGAAGAATTGCAATCAGCCTTCAGTTATAATTAAACACTATGCCACTTCTGTGCCCAGGGCACTACACAAGGCTTTTAGTAATGTGGGAAAATTACAGCTTAGAGAGAAACTGATATTTTGTGTGACAGGTAGGTCAGGTCTACTGCTCTATGTCATGAAAGGAACTATGACTCAGTAACAAAACTGCATTTATTATTGCAAATATAAGATAACTTTGTGTTGTTTTTCCATGGCCCTATTCAAGGTTTCCCACTGCAAATATATTATGCATGTATTCTGCAAGGGTGTATTCCCAAGGGGTGTGCATAGGAACTTTGCCGCATAGTCAATGATGTTTGCCCTTTTTGCAGGCAAATAGCTGTCTTCATAAAAGCAAACACAGCAGCTCCACCTACTCCTTATTGAAATACAGAGAATATGTAACAGAACTGTCCAAAGAAGCTGAAAAACTGAGAGGATAACAGAGCTAGGGTTTAAAGAAGAAAAATATCTTCATCAAGTCAGTTGTCTCAGTTCTGCTGTTCATCTGGTGGAAGGCTTTGCAGGGAAATTATCAGCTGCCTAGAGCAATAGTTCTTCTTTCCCACTCTAGCTGAAGAAGATTGGTCTTTGCCAGCAAATAACACTTCACATGCAGAAATTCAGGTTTTTAGCGTGAGTAAAGTCCTTTTATATTTCTTTCTGCATACTGAGGGGAGCACACTGAATCTGGCATCTCATTGCATGCATATCCAGATGATGAGATAGCTACATGTGGTGTTGGATATATAGGTGATATCACATACATATACAGATATACAGTTGTATATGATGTAACTATACATGAAAAGTTTTTTTTTAAAAAAAGAGTTATTAAGCAATATTTTATCTTTTCTTCAGCATTTGGATTTATTAATATTGGACCATCTAGGTTTCAAGGACAAATACTCATAAAGAAACATTCTGAAAAGCAGAATTTTTCTTAGGGAGAAATCTGTGTGGTCAAAACATAATTTTCCACTGAAGAATAGCTCTGCTAGAAAATGTTCAACTAGCCTTGTTGGAAAACTTTGAATATGGAGGAGACACGACATACAGTATCTTGCAGGACTAAACTGTTCAAAGGTCTATGAAAAAAAGCCAGTTCAGAGTAAGCCACATATAAGCAGTAATACTGAAGGCCACAAGGGATTTCTTACAGCTGAAACTATTTTTCTTGATAACATACTCTCAGAAGTAAATCTTATTAAAGACTCTTTCCATCCACATTTGAACTTTCTATTCTCTTCCACTTCCTTTCAAATCCTTAAAAGTTTTTGTTTTCTAAGGGCAAAATAAATTTTAGAAATTCTGTTAGTGAGGAAAAAAAACAAATGATCACATCTGTGAATGTAATAAAAGACTGTGAGTACTTTAGAATCAGGAATTAGAGTGCAAGAAATATATAACAATATGATTTGTCATAAATTCCATGGCGTGAACAGTTTTTAATACTATGTCATTCTTACATAATTATGCAAATATGTTTTATTAGTTTAATTCACTTGATTATTTAGATGCTAAAAAACCTATCTAATTTAAAAAAAATCTACAACATAGAAGTAAACTACTACAACAGTAATTTATTAAGTGGACCAAAAAAATGAAATTTATGTTATTCTATGAATCTTCCCCCAATAATAATAAATTCTATGTTTCATTTTCCTAGTGAGCTACACTGAACCTTGTAACAAGCAAGTGCTATTTCTAATTTTCTTCAAAGTGCACAGTTTAATTGGCAAAATGTCAAGGCTGATTCAATCAGATTGGTGGCATATTCGTTGACATTCTTCAAGTATTTTGATTCACATTAGAAATTGAAGACATATGTTGTAGGAGAAGATGCCTTAACAATGAAAATATTGTTGGTTCAGACAGATGGTAACTTTTTCAGCAAGGAAAATGAAAGCATGAATATGACAGCTGAATAAAAGTTAAAACCTATTAAAACTGACAAGGTCAAAGATTGGATGGAGCAAGGAGGAGGTGGATTTCAAAATAGCTGTTAAAAATAATACTTTATAAAAGAAAAGTTTTCTCTCCATGATGATCTTCATCACCAAAAACATTTGCCTTTTTTTTTTTTTTCTAGATGCATAACTGGTACGAAACAGACTNTTGGAAGCTTAAAAAAAAAGAAAAAAAGCTTGAAATGTGAAGCATTAAAATTACAACCATTTAGGAAAGCCTACCTCTAAATGCCAGATTCCAATCAGAATTTATAAAATAAACTGCTAAATCAGTGTTAAATAATCTCATATAAAAGAAAAAAAGGTACNTCAATACTGCTTTAGGTTACTGGGATCTTTATTCAGAAGTAATCATTCAAGGCCAGACTGTGTAGCCTGTATCACATGAGTGAACATGTAAGTTCTTCTGCTATAGCCAATAAATTTAATTGCTTATTTATAGATTGGCAACACCGTATGGGATTCTCTGTTCCTTTCCAGTTCCAGAGAGTGACTTTAAATCTTTGGCTATTATTTCATTTCACTTGCCTTTTTATTTATTTATTTATTTATNTAAATAATCTCATATAAAAGAAAAAAAGGTACAGAAATACAGTAAATACTCTGACTCGTGATAAAAAAAATACTACTTGTATGAAGACTAGTTTAAACATATCAGTCATTTTATTTACTTTGCATCATAATAATATTTTTTTCTGCTGACAAAAAAATACATTCTTCTAGCAAACATTAAAGAACGCATTTTATTTATGTCCATGCAGGCTTGAAATTATTCGTCTTAAAATCATACTGAGCCTTCAGAAAACCTTTATAAATTAAACTAAATTTAGGAGAAGTTGATTCCCCAACATTCAGGAATCAAAATTCTGCTATTCCAGAATAAGACAATGTTTTGCTATAACTGTAATGCTGACCCAACCTCCTAAGCAGGGTCTTCTTATTAGTTCATTGAAGTTTATATGAGGCTTTCCGTTTCTACAGTGAATACTTTCTGGGATATTTATTCAACTGAATAGCAACCAATACTCAATGTTATCTCTATTAGGTGAGTGTCATTAAAAGGACACATAAAGTCATAAGATATTTATTGTAAAGAATTCTATTTTCTGCCTAGCCCTAAGCAAAATTTCATTACAGGTGTCTGCTGGATGACACCACTACTTTACTGTTTATTGACCAAACCCTTTTTTAATACTTCTTATAAGAGAAATAAAACACATGTACCCATACTCGTAGGAATTTAGGATAAATCCATGCAGCAGTGCTAGCTATCATCTCAACTCTTATTTACAGTTTTGCGTATACAATACTTTGGAGTGCTTAGATTTGAAACATAATTCTCCTTATGTAGTATTTTGTAAAACAATGCCATAACACAATCCTTGTTAATAATGTTGCCTCTTACCTTCTACAGGAAGCGATGAACATGCAGGTGGATTATTCAGGCTTACATGAATACCAGTATCAGAGCAGAGTAGAACTGAGAAAATCTTGAAATCTGCTTTGCTACTCAGCGCTTTTACACGGCAGAGTATCATTTCAGATGGTGTGTTAAGGACAACTGATTTAGCATGTAGGGGTAACCCAAATACAAAGTCATCTAAAAATATTATTTCCACTTTTATTGGTGATAGTAAAAGATCGGAATATGCACTATCTCTCAGTCAACCATAAATTCATCAGAATCCAGTGCAAAAAATAACATCCCTATTCCCTGAAAGAAAAATTAAAAATATGCAAGGAAATCACTAAGAAACAAAGAAACTTCTGAGAAATTTCTCTTTGGTCTTTGGAAGTATTTATGTAAGAGACAATTATAAGAATCCATTTATACCACCTTCATGAAACTTTGGGGTTTATGTATTCTGTAGTATGTGATGGTCTTATTCCAGAATCCTTCTGTAACAGATACTTATTACAAAAAGAACTACATTCTTGTTTCCCTGAAGTTGTCAAATAATTGCTGAATGCAATACAGGTAGGATTTCAGAATATATAATTGGACTTTCTCATAGCAAAGAAAATATTTTTTTTTCAGGAGTAAAAATACTTTTATAGTATGGACAAATCTTTCCTTCTCCTTTGTTTCTAGGATAACATCAAACCCCCATCCCTCAGGACTGATTCTTTTCTTACTGAAAGCATAACTCCTTTTGATCCAATTCTGAGTTCCAACTGTATTAAGACTGAAGGTTGGAAGTCTGCCACACAAATCTAGAATTTTAATTAGATAAAAGTATGTGCTTAGACTTAAGCACAGGCTTAAACCCTTGTTCAACTAGGATCTATGTCAGTATCTTGGCAGGATCTCAAAAAATACAGCCCAAAGCAATTAACAAAATAAGAGCTTTTTTAAGGTAATGACTTTACTTACGGCTTCACTGAATGTACACTCAAGCCTAATAACTGACAAATAAGTTTAACTTAAGCAAAGAATGAAATTTGTATGGCTTCTTAGACAGCAATGTTAGATGAAGCTTTGTCATACCTGAATTCAAAAGACTCCTAGATGCTTCATGCTATTAGAGCAACTAATTCCTCTTTAAAATTTTAGAAGTAACTGGGTTTTCTAATGTTCTAATGTTCTGAATAGATCAAAAGAGAAAGCCTATGATATTTGAGCTGTTAATTTTTTAAAATTATTTGCTATCTAGAAACAAGTAAAAGATTCCTTAGGAAAGTTAATTTCTTTTTTCTTCCCCTCCAAAGACACTTGACAGAATACTTTCCTAATATCCAAAGTAGGTCAGCTAATTTTTCAGCATTTTAACACTGCTATAGATTTTCTATTTCTTTATCAGAAATAAAATTACATATTACTTATGTGCTGGATTAAGCAAATAGATTTGCTTCTTTAGGAAAGTAAAATATAGTTCATGAAGAAATCAGTCACTTACTGGAATGAAACATCATGGTGAGTATTTAAACGCCAAGAGAAAGAATTTACACCTAACAGCAGTTATCTTACACACATAAAAAAAAATCAGCAACACTGTTCTCTTTATCTGTTCTAGGGATTTTTTGTGATCTCCTTTTTAGTAATAAATGTTTCTTGTATTTCCATGACATTAATTTAAGGCCCAATCTTTTATCTACTTCGCTTTGTTGCCTGACCAGAACGTCACAGTGTTTTCCCCAGTGCATTTCTGTCTCCTCTAAGACTTTTATTTGATAACTTTAAAAGATTCCAGTTTCATGATAGTCTTCTTTAAGTTAGAGTAGCTACAGCATGTCACAAACAGTGTTCATATTTTATTATGAGCTTCCAATCCAGTTCTTCATGGAATGTAATGTTTTTTATTTGCAAATTCAGGATTTACACTTTAAGAAAATAGATAGATTTCTTTTTCAAATGAACCTTAGCTCACCCTGCATTCTAAGTAGTCATAGAACCTTCCAGATTAATTAGAAGTTCTGTAACTAACAGAATAAATTAACAGTTGTTGCAAAGAGAAAAAAACCAGCTATTAAAACATAAATTATTTTATTATTTTCAGATCTGAGAAAAAGACTTTGAGGCAAAGAGATTCTCACTATATGATTTTTGCTTAAAGAAAAATCAAGTGGTCTTGGAAAATTAAGATCTATAATATTTAATTTTGAAATTATGTTTTTAGCTGGGGAGGCTGGGAGACTTGGAAATAAACTTATTAATTTTAACTGCCAATTATAAATGACTGAGAAAAGAGAAGAGATGCCTGATTTCCCCAAAATTATCCTTTGATCTACATTTGGGCTCTTCACAGCCAAGGACGCAAATTAAAAATTTTATAGAAACTATGGCCAGCAGACATAATCAAGTCCTTCTTCTTTAAAAGTCCTGTCATAACTACACAAATAGATCAAAAGTTATATCACAATTTCATATAAAACCTAAAATGCAAATATGGCATAAACACATTGGTGTGCTTTGGATTGTAATCCTACCCATTACATTTTTCAGTCAGCTGAGTGCATGGAACCTTGATATTGTACTGAGATAAACAACTGAAGTCATGATAGATGAGACATGAGAAATGTTTCTGAGAAGCGGAGTGCCTCTACTAGCCTTCAGGCTTTAGCACTGGTAGATTAACATCAAACAAGTAGACTATACTTGTAGAATCTCTTCTGGGATATTTCTGCTTTACTGTGATTTACAACAAGGTGTCAGCTCATGGGATCTGGGGTGGAATGAATACCACAATGAAACCCTAAACTACTTTTTTTTTTTTTTTTTTTTTTAAATTTTTTAAATACCAACTAAATACTACCCACAGGTTTAGCCTCTGCCTTCTAAAAATGTCACAATCTAAACATGTATTAGATAAACTAAGAAAGAAAATATTTACCTATAATGTGAAAATCAATTTTTAGTTGTCCTTTCACTCTTAAAGAAGTGAAAAGTTTAAAATAAGTAACTGTCATGCCTTTGTGTCTCCTGGTTCATCTGAAATGGAGAACAGAGTAGTCAAAACTCTCAGAAACTTTTGTTTTAGGCACTCCCCAGTTGTATTTCTGAGTCAGAGGAGAGGTCTACATCTAAGACCATGAATCTGCAGGTCACTATTATAAGCTACCAGATCTGTAACTCCTCCTTCCATCACTACTCTGTATATTCTTATGTAAAAGGCTTCTGTCTTTTATGCATCATTCAGTAACATGGTTTCATAACTAGTTAACTCAGACATTTTGTTCCGAATGAAAGACCTTTTTCTGTTGGATTTTGCAACGTAACCACTCTCTTATTTTCAAGAACACAGGGGCACTGAACATCTTAGAAAGATTTTTAATTTCTTTCTTTTTAACTTTTTTTTTAAATGCTCATCATTTATAAGAAAGATAATATTTGCTTTTAAATCATAGGTAAAACTAAAAAAATGTAGTTAATCAACAACAAGAGGTTAAAATAAGTTGAACAAAAGAGTATTCAGATGACAGGTTAAAGACTGACATACATTTATGACTAAAAACTGACAGCATTTAATTATCTAAATGAAAAAAAACAAAACACCTGTATACATACTTGTCTGTATCTCTACATGTTTTGGGAATATGTAAGTACAAGATATTTGATATGATATTCCATTTAAGAAGATTTCTGTTCTATAGTATATATTACAAAACAAAATTATCTTAAAAAATATTAGTTTAGAAAAGAAACAGGGATTTTTTGCATTGCTTATCTTACTCTACTTGGACTATTTCCATGCAAATAAACTGAATGTTTACTTCAAATTGGGTACCTAAAACTCAGACTACATAACCTTGTGGAGCACTTCTGAAACATAAGCAGTATAATTCATTTGGCAGCATCCTAATTAATTTGTATTTTGCCACTTTAAAAGTGGAGTTGGAATGTATTTTATTTTTAATAAGCCTTATGTTACTGAGCTACAGCTTTGCCCTCACAGTTTTATATGACAAGCAGGATTACAGAGTAAAGAAGATAAATTAACTGTCCTACACAATGAAGTGGATTCTCTGCTTCCCTTGGCTATGTTATGCAGTTTACTTGATCATACTCTTCAACTGCACTATTTAAATAAAAAATTCTTAAATAAGAATGGCTTTAATGTTGTACATCACTTCTATGATAATTACAGTAATATTCTTGGCACTCAGAAGTCTGTAAATATTTTTTACAGTCTGTTAAAATGTTCTGATGTGGCATTTATTAAAGCAAGGAAAACGGAAAGAAAAATTAAGATGCACTACTGTGACGCGAAAGATAATAAAGCCAATACAGTGGCACTGATTCATAATGTCTTGTCTTACACTCAATTATGACTAGCATTGAATCATATGTCCTCCCCTTCTTTACCACAGAGAATCAGAGGTGAGATAGTCACAAACTCATTGGTCTGTTTAAATTAGGCACAAGTAAATTCTATTTGCTGGTATTTATAGCCTTCTTCATCCTTGCATCATGTTTCTGACAGAGCAAGAGGAAATCATGTGAGTCAAACGTTCCATAGGAAGGAGAATATTTAATCAACAATATATTATTATGGGTTGCAGATTTAGCACAACCTTTAGAGGAGCTGGAAATTTTCAGAGATAATGGCCTGGTCTACTTTGATTAATTCACCACTCTAACTTTTGGCTTGGGATGTGTTATTTCAACACATTAATTATTGAAAAAATGTTTTTATATTTATAGAAGGGTATATAAGATCAGCAGTTTTCATCTTTTTTATTTCTTTCCCACAGTAATGGTATATAGGTTTGGTTTTTTTATCTGGTTTTATATATGAATATTTCTGGCAGGAGAGAAAACTAAAATCTACATAAACATTTTTGGGTTTGTATTGTAGCAGCAAAGATCATTGTAATATCATCTGACTTCAACACCAGAATGAGCAATAAGTATGTGATATTTTACCACCCAAAATATACTTTTTTTACCTTTTTTCATTATTTATTTCTGTTTCATCCATTATTACAGACTTTGACTGCTGCTACTTTCATATGCAGATCTGTGTAAAACTCTTTTTGAAACAGTGGTGTCATATAGTCAAGGGAAACTTATCAAAGAAAGTCTGACATTGTATAATAAGCTAGAACATAGGAATATACACCATAAAATAATACATACTATTTATTTCCTTATAGTTTTCCTTTAGCCTTACTGATTGTGAGGCCAAAACCAAGAATAAACCTGCAGCAACTTCCCTAGTTTCAGTGTTTTGACATGGAGGGATTCTCAATGAGAGTCAAGATCAAAGTCTGTAATCAAAACTGTATAGGTGTTTTTAAGATTTTTTTGAAAGGCATATCTATTAAAATTGCCTAACAGGCAAATAGTTAATGAAACTACATTTTGAAAATAAATTTAATACATTTTTAGACTGACAACTCAGCAATATGAATCAATCAGTTTGAATGACAACATAAATGGTTGGCCAAGAACCCTATAATTAAGGTGATCTTTCATAGTACTTTGGAATTAAAGTGAAATCTGACAACTTCCTTGTGGAAGAAATGGTAATGGAGATACATCTGACTAGACCTTAATTGTGAAGGGATGAAGTACTCTATTTTCTTAATGACTAATATATACTTTTTGACCAAAATAAAAGAAACCATAGAAACAGCCAGTGCAAGCAGGTTGAGTAGAGTGAATATAAAGCAAGATTCAGTCCAGATTCTTTCCCAGTGATTAGCTCATACTAATGGCATATTATATTCCCACAAACTACATTACCAGTACCCATGCAAAGGGAATTTCCAGAAAAATCAGCAGCTCTAAACTTAAAGAAGTACATAAACCCATAAAATCTCAGAAAACTGAGGGATTTAACTTGCATTGCCCTACTAACTAAATTACAATTTCAGCACCATAGTGCTTACTGCTTATAGGCAAACCTTTGAAAATTACTGTTATGGAAATACAATGAAGGTAAGGCATTAAAAATTGCCACAGAATGAAGTCTTTCAGATGTTATAAATGTTATCTTGCCTTCTATTTTGTTGAACTATATTGCAACATACTTTCTTGACTGACAACTAAGTTTATTCTTACTATTATTTGTATTATCCTAATTCTTAGAAGTCTATTAGAGGCCAGGATCTCTTTGCCAAATGTGAGCCAGGAAGACAATCCTCATCCAAAGAATTTTTGAAGTAAGTAGAAAAAGAGACAACAGATGGAGTGAGACAGATGGTTGTAGGCTAGGAGTGGTAAAATAAAGCCCAGAGATGATATTAGGCGGTGGTTTTAGAATCTATGAGTTTAATGATTATCAGATGCTTTGAAGATAGCATGAAAAAACAATTTTAATTGGGGTTCAATGATCCTTGCGGGTCCCTTCCAACTCAGCATATTCTGTGTGATCTGTGACCTTTAACTGTGCTCAGAGAAGAGCAGAGTGAAAGGAACAAACATGTAGACACCAAGGTCAGTGGAGAAGGAGAAGAGGAGGTACTCCAGGTGCCAGAGCTGAGATTCCCCTGCAGACCATGATGAAGCAGGAAGCCCATGGTGGACCCTGACAGAGTCCTGTGGACCCATGAAGAGCAAAGCCCACACTGGAGCAGATTTCCTGGTAGGACTTGTGATCCTGTGGGAGATCCACACTGGAGTGGGCTGTTCTTGAAGGACTGCACCTCCTGGAAAGGGACCCATGCTGGAGCAGTTTGTGAAGGACACCTCTCTCTCAGCAGCAGCAGAAAAAACCTGTGATGAACTGACCGTAACCCCTTCTCCCTGTCTCCCTGAGCCACTGGGGGAGAGGAGGTAGAGCCTGAAAAGAAGGGAGGGGTGGGGAGAAGGTGTTTCTAAGATTTGGTTTATTTCTCATTATCCTGCTCTGATTTTGTTTAGTAATAAATTCATTTAAATTCCTCAAGTCAAGTCTATTTTGTCTATGACAGTAATCAAAGCAATCAATGTCCTTGTCCTTACGTCAACTCATGACCCTTTTGTTAAATTTTCTGTCCCTTATTCAGTTGCAGAGGGAAGTGATAGAGTGACTTTGGTGGGTACCCAACCAGGGTCAACCCACCACTAATCTAAGTCTACCTTTTCATTCTGAGGACATACTCCCCCAAGTCAGCTAGAAATTTTAAGCCAAATAATATTTGAGTGAATAGTTTTACAATGTGTATATTTTTGAACAGTATCCCACATGAATCAGCTCTGTGATGGATCTTATACTCTTCTGAATGAACAGATTATTGACAAAGCTTAAGCTTCACATTCCTCTGAGAGAAGTTTCAGAGTTTTTCAGCCATGAGAACAAACAAATAAACAAACAAAAAAAATTTCTACTGCCAGTAATGTACTTTGAGCTCTGGTAGACTACTCTTGGCTCATGGATGGAAATTCTGCATTGTCTCATAGTGTATCTTAACATGACCTACTATCCACAGTACCAAGAATTCATGGGGATAATGTTTCCCTGATTCCCACACCAATTGACAAGCATAATTGATCTTCTGGTGCTGAAGAGAAAACAAATATTGGTTCATATATTAAGCAAGGAGTAATCTCACATGATGTCAAAAAGGTATTTTTGTGTTGTTGAAAAGGAAGAAATGCATGTTTTCTGCATTTTCTCTTCCACTGCTACCATATGCTCGAGTTGCTTCATTTAGAACCAATATCAAGAACCAAAGCCCAACAACCTTCAAATGTGGCAAATGTTTCTGAGAATGGTCAGTCAACAGCAGGGAAAAACAAGTGGGACAGTATGGTAGGTTTGTCTTGGCTGGCAGTTTAGGTACCCACCAAGCTGTTCCTTCACTCCCCTCCTCAGCAGGACAGGGGAGGGGAGAAAATAGGATGGAAAAGAATATCATGGTTCAAGATAAAAACATTTTATAAGGCAGAAGCAAAGGCTGTGTGCAAGGAAGCTGTGAATTTTTGTTTGCTGTGAAATCAAGGAAACAAAAGATTAATCTCTACATCCCACAAGCAAGCAACATCAAGACTCATCCTGGGAAGCAGGGCTTCAGTACATGTTGCTGTTGCTTCAGAAGACAAATGCCATAATAACAAATGTCCCCCCCAGTCCTCCTTCTTCCTCTGGGCTTTTAGAGCTGAGCAAGCATGACATAATATGCAACATCTCCTTGGTCAGTTGGGGTCAGCTGTCCTGGCTAGGTGCCCCCCTAAGATCATGTCTACACCCAGCCTCCTGGTAAGGGGATGAATGTTGAAGAGACAATGCTGATGCTGTGCCAGCACTGTTCAGTAGTAGCAAAAAACACTGATGTACTTTCAACATCTTTCTAGCTACTAGTAAAAAGCACACAGCGCCACTATGAGGGCTGTGTGGGAAAAATTAAATGCCTCTCAACCAGACCTAATGCAGATAGAAATCAGTTCAGGAGAAATTTTTTCATCATCAGGACACTCAAGCAGGTTATGCAGAGTGCAGTTGTGCAACTTTACCCTGTTTTAAACAGAATATTAGAGTTGTCCTGAGGTCTATGAACCAATGCATCTTAATTTAGAACTGGAAACCTGTTGTTGGAGGAAGGAGCAATACACCATGAACTGTAGAGAATAGTGGATCTGCCAGAATGCTTTACCACTTCATGATTTTGATATCATAATTCAAGCGAAATGCATTTGGAAAGTTTTTCTAATATGGACCCTCAGTAAGTCAATGGAAGTGTCTAGCATGTGAATACTATGGCTGCACTATTGCCATTGCAAACAGAATAAGAACAGGTACTAACTTTGAAAGAGACCAGCAATGGGTGATGTGGTATGTGAATGATAGTAAACCAAGACTATTGACACTGAAAGGTTCATAGTCACAACTCAGTAGACAAGTGCAGCATATCTGCTGTGCCCAGAATTACAAGGGAAAAGGAGAGACAATTATTTGAAAGATTAGAGAATTTAATATGAAGTTTCTGAAATAATTTCTTCTGCATGGGAAAGACTACATCAATTTACAGGAGTATCACAAGGAGAGCAAGAGGTAAAAGACTAGTGAAAATAGAGTGATCTTCAGCTCTGTAATTAAAAAGCAAAAATTAAAACAAAATGTATTCAACAAAAGATTCTGAGTTTGCATTATATTTTTGTCAGCAACTTTCTGTTGTTTTTGATACACCATAATGGCTAGGAATTATGAGTAAAATAAATTTTGACCAGTAACAAGAGATCTTCAGAACTAAAGGTCAGATAGTTAAGTAAAAAATGAGCTGCTCTCCACAAAAAATTTTGAAAGGCAAATAACAGTTTTCACAACTAATAATATCATCAACCCCCCCACCCCCAAGCAAACAAACAAAAACCCCCACAATGAACTAACCAAACAAAAACCAAAGCAGAATTAACATCACAAATGAAAATTTTCAGTTTATTTTTTATTGTATTCTAAATTTGTGTCTTCATTTTTCTTTTTTCTTTATTTATTTTTCCCTCCTCTTTTGGCAATGCAGGAATTGGTTAAATTAATCTGCATTAGATTTTTAGCTCCACCACCACCACGCCCTCTCTTTTTTGTCTTGTTTCATTCTGAGGAAATCAGCAGAAGAAAAGAAAATCCATGTAAAATGTATAGCAACTCAGATCCTTACCTTGTTCTCTATATATGCGTTAGCCTCAAAGTATAAGCACAAAATAATACAAGTTTTTTAGGTTAAAAAACATTTCTATGTAAAATTGAAATAATTTTCAAAATGTCATTTTAATTTTTTTTTTCAACTTTCACATTGTAAATGCATGAGTTTTTATTCAGATGAAAAGATCAGTGATCTTTCTAAATTCCAAATATTTCAATTAGTGTTAGACAAAAATAATTGTTATGTAATAATTTCTATATGATGTAATTCTTTCTATATGAATGCCTTTTATTTTTGCCTAAATTAGACAATGTGTTTGAAGAATCTAAAGATATCTAGACTTGACACAAAGACTAAAAGCACTGTAAAAGGATATAAATTCCCTTGTTACATAATTAATGTTAAAAAAAATAGTCTGCTTTATTTGTACTCTTTTAGTATTTAATGACTTGATGTTGCACTCTGGATCATGTGAATAATATTTGTGTAGTATCTGCAAAAAAAGAAAAAAAAAGACATCAATAATAGCTCATTTTTCCTTAGTCATTAATGGTATCATATCAAAAACTTAGGGGAGTCTAAGGGGATAATACATATCTTTTTTTCCTCTATGTTCATTTATAGATCTTGAATTATCAGTATGGCTCATGACAGGTTTTTGAAGAAACCTTTTTGCAGTGTCAAAGACACTTCATAGCAAGCAGAGCACATATGAAGACCAGTGTTTTCTTGAGTAGGAGGAATGTGTGAACGTGTGTAGGCATTTTAGGATTTTTTTCCTGATCTTTTTTCACTATCCAGTTCTTGAAAGGCTTCAGAAAAACTGATCTTTTTAATATCTTGGCCAACTCTTAAAATAAAGCTACTAAGCCAAATGTTTCATTTTCAAATTCTGGATTTAGGCCTTTGCAATCAGAAGATTTGTTTCTATTTCTATTTGTTCTGTTAAACTATATTCTCAGTGACAAGGATACAGCAAAGGTAATATTTTCCTCTGATGTAAAAGAACAGTATCTATACACATCTTAATATGTTTTGAGCCAAACTATAGGAGAACAAATTGATTTTCCAGTGTGTTTGTTATTCTCCAGACTCCTGAAATGATATCAAGTGAGGAAAGCTAATAGTCCTGTTTATTGAGTCAGGCTTTGTTACATTAGATTTTCTCAGGTAATTAGTGCAGTTTTACAAATAAAATTAGGGAAATAGTTTCCACAAAGAATCCAAAGGGTATACTTCCTGCTAACGTAAAGTAGCTCTAGAGAACCTACTACTATGTGGACTCATTATTTTTTTAATCCAATCTGATGTCTGATTTTTGTGTTCACTTCTCTTATGCTGATTTAGGTTATTTTCCTCAGAAAGTATGTCTCAGTCAATTTTGCTATGAATTTATTTGCAAATACATGGTAAAATAGTTTACAGTTAGAAATTTCATTTATGCTTTTTGAAAAAGTACCATTACTTTTCTTTCCTGTTGGGAAGTATGGTATCTTTGAACTGTGTTTACCACAGCCCAATTATGCTAGGCTTCGGAACTATGATACTTTCTGTTCAACATAAAATACCCTCTTTCATTTCTTTTTCCTGCACAAGCACTCTTCCAAACCTGCATTCTCTCTTCATACAGTACACTATCACCGTCTTAGCAACAAATGTGTACATTTGCAATATAAATAAGAAATTAATAGAGGTGGTAAAGGAAAACAAATTACAATGTTCTCAACAATTCTGGTTTAT
>VXBX01000447.1:204541-241392 GCA_013400415.1 Scytalopus superciliaris
GAGGAGAGGAGAGGAGAGGAGAGGAGAGGAGAGGAGAGTGATTAGAATCAAATATGTAAAGTAAATCTGGTAATTTTTCAAAATGCTTATTTTTGTCAATAATAATAATAATAATAAAATACTATAGGCAACTTAAGACGTTGTCCAATTTAGTATATAAGTACACAAAATGACACAACATATTTTTCTATCTACAGGAAATTGTTGATTGACTAACAATTTCTGTACCTGTAGTTATTTTTAAGTGTAGCTAACGCAAAAAACCAGCAACCTACATCTTGAGTGCTTACTACTTTTCAAAAAATCAAGAAAAAAAAAATACTTTGTTATTTTGATAGCTCAAGTACAACTGAGAAAATAGATTTTGTTATTAAAAATCCTTTAATCATATTTCATTAATTCAGCTATTATCAAAGCTTTCAAGAGGATTTTGAAATTTTTTTCCTATACTTGATAGAAATTTATAAATCATTAATTTTATGTAAAATAAAATAATTACAAACTAGACTGAATTCCTGCCCAGATATTTAACACATCTGCTTGTACTTAGAAATATTTAAATTAAAAGGACTGAAGTTTTTGTCAGCTGAGTTACACTTTGAGGACTCTACAGCTCACAATGATTCATCCAATTGTTTTTAGCACATGCATTTTTTTCTCCACTCTATGGTTAGAATAACACTTTGCAGACCTTTATATTTTTTATGAGTTTTGGTAAGGATGTATAGTAACTACGAGCATAAGTGGCTATGTTTTTCTTTACTTTAAACTATTTAAGCTTATTCTTATTACTACAAAATATTACACAACAGTCTTTACTTATCACTCTCTCTGCTAAATCATTTTCTCTTATGCTATTGTAGGCTAATTTAAAAGATCTGCAGAATCTTTCCCTTTTGGTCAATGGTAAATAAAGTTTATCTACAATGCATTACAGCTGTATCTGCAAATGCAGAGGCAAAAATAATATAAAAGCAATTTCTTTGCCAGCATTTCACTATCTCTATTTACTTTGATTAATTTTTGCCCTCTGCACTAGATATCAAACAAACAAATAAACAAAACCGCAGGCCTGTCAGACAGTCTTGAAAAATCATCGAGCCCAAACTATAGATAAAATTGAATACACTTCAATCATTCCTTAAAGAAAGCCGTTTAACCTGCTTTTCCAGACCTTCAAGAAAGGGGACTCCATAAATTCCATTGCAAAATATTACAAATTTCCATTGCATATATCAAAAGAAAGATATTTCTAACCAGAATTTTTCCAATTTGTCAAGATTTTCTGAACTGCACTTCAGCATGAGGACTGGTTCCTATAACTTCTTTAAAGCTATTTTTCCTAAATTTTAAAAGACTCCAGAATAATTTCGTATTATGACAGTCATATGAAGGAAGAAAAGAAAAGAAAAGAAAAGAAAAGGTAAGGTTGAAATTAGAACAATCTTACAGACATAGTCAAGTTGCTCATTACTTGATATCTCCTGATAAGGAACCTTCACCTTATCATTTTAAAAATATACTTCCACTTTTATTCCACAAGTATAAAATTGATGTCTTCATTCTCTGACATGATTGAATACACTACATAAAAATCTCACAAACAACATTGCATCTATCATTACATGCCCTGGAACCATATTCTCATTCTTCCCTTCATATTTTTGACGCAAAGAACATTGGGAGTAAGTATATGGTACCATGGATCTTCTATTTGTCATCTGATAGCCTTGCTCACAAGCTTGCTCTCAGTCCCCCTCAGCTTCTTTCATCTTCAGAATGCTCATTAGTAGCAATAAAATGTGCACAATTAATGAAGTATGAACTACATCCTTAATATTTTCTTTATACTTAGAATAACTTGAAAGCTTCTTCCTAGCAGACATTGTACTTGGAAATTGTGTTCTTCAAGTATGACAATGTTGTCAATAGACAGTCGCTGATTTTCTTTCATCTTATAGATAAGAGGTTGCAGACCAGCCTTATGTTTTCATAAAATCATTCCCCATTCCCTTTCAAAAATGTAGTTTCTGTTGTCTCTTTAAAAATACCTTTATTTATTCTTCTTTGGGCATACTTCCTTCACCCTGGATTTGTTGTGTTGATTTGTGAGAATTTTTTTTCACCTCCTTGTTTTTTAAATTTTATTTTCCAGTCTTTTCTCTACTCAACCAAATATGATCAACATTTCTAAGCAGTCTAAGCTATGTCTCACTCAATTCACTGGAAGACTGAAATCTTTTATGTATATTTGTCTTCTGTCTCTCCCACTCTGTGTTTTACATTGTAAAATTGTTTTCTTAAGGATAACTGGATGAGAAACTCCAGTCTGCTTTGTCTCGTAGCTCTTAACTTGAAAAATGTATTTGTAAACAAATTATATGCTGTATTGACAAATGCAAAGAGATTCGTGTCTCTTGGTCACAGGTTTTCCACTGCAAGCAAAGAGATTTTCTTATTTCCCCTGTATCCCATCCAGAGACCAGAATAAAATAGATATCAAGGTGTCAAGTAAGTCTGCTCTGTGTTCCATTCAAAATAGGTCTCATCCTCTCTACTATTACTACTTCTTTCCAAAAGTTTATCATTTATATTGCAATAACTTTTATGGAAGCTTTTGTCAGACTTCTATAGCATTTATTATCCATCTTGTTATCCATCGACACAGGGATAGGAGAGACAGTCTTTTAGAATCATATGTATTCTATTTCTCTAAAGACTTTTCCAAAGCACAGCAAGAGTAGCTTTTACTGGAATAGGTTTCGAGTTAATAAATAAAGTAGAAAAGTTGCTCTCTTCTAGTTTAACAGGATTTTTTTGTGTTGGCTTTTTTCCGCCTTCCCAGTGTACTGTTTACTTTATCATCTTCCATCTAAAAACCTTATAAATAACAGGTATTTTGAACTATTCCTGGTTCAGATAGAAAACAAGGAAGCAAGCATTTATGTGAAATGGATGTTAAATTTCTTTGGCTATAAAGAACTGGGTAAATGATGCATACTGCCATATCATCATCCCCAGTTATTATAATTAATAGTTATAATAGCTATCACTACATTAATTTAATATGATTAAATATTCAGATATAGTAATTCAATATAACAAACATATTGAATGAAATATAATTAAGATATTATAATGTGTTGCTAGCAAAAAAAAAAAATCCATTTACATAGACCTTTGAACAACAATCCACAGTGAAAAGATTGTAAATGCATGACCAATCACAATAATTTTCATTGCATACAACCTTCAGAATTTTTTTTTCATGAATTTCTTTTAGATTTTATTACATACAGATAATACATAGATTATTCACAGATAAGACAGTTAATTTTTGTAGATATATGGTAGGGCCAGGATGAAGATGAAGGAGAAACTTACTTCATCATCAAAAAAGGTTTTAAAGCTAAACATTGCTAATAACACCAGTACAGTAACTATGGACAAAAATTAGTCTCTCTGAGATCCACTTTGATCTGAGAAGGCTGTGTAATGTTCTCACAGTGTGAAATTTATTTATGATTTTAGGAATGTGTAAAGAAGATCATGTTAGATTCCTTATTTCATTAATTTTTACTTTAGATGTAACCTATTACAAGAAAAAAATTACATGAATAAATGCAACTGCTAAAGCACTTATCAAAACATTCTATTTTGTGGTTGTTCTGTTATTTTATTATTTTAAATTGTTTTTTTTATATGTAGAGTAAAATCAAAGTGACTTTATAACATCCAAAATGTCTTCAATTTTCAAAATAAATTTCTGGATGACTACTACTACATAGTTCTGTTAACCAGAAATGAAACATTTCTAATCTTCCAAGTTGCACTCCAGATCTTGTTAAATCTTATAAGTCCTTTCACATTTTATTTCATTATGACAATTCCTCCTAAATCCCATGCACCTATGACTAAAAATGGTCACCTACTGTTTAACATAAGTTCCTACCTTAAAAAAAATAAGCTGATTATGGACTTTCCTTTAAGACTCTTCCTTATAAGAAAGTGCTATTTCATGTAAATATTTTTATTACTAATTAATATAAGAAGATTGAGAATAATATAGGTTTCCAGACTTTATAACTTTTGAGAGTAATCCTATTGATACCTAAGATTTTGTGGCTCCAGGCTTCCAGGCTGTTTGCAAGGAATGGAAAAGTAAGCATTCTGTACTAAGAAAGAGCTTTTGGGATGCTAACGCACCCTTATTCTACAAGAGGACATGTTCTTGCCTAAAAAAGAACATATGCACCTGCCTTTAACTGCTGATGGGCTTCTGAAAAATGTAACAATCAGTTGTTACATTTCAGTCACCAAAACTTGAAAAAAAACCCCTCAGACAAACCTGGAAAAATTGCACAGATATGTTCGCAGTTGTTTTGTAATATAGCAGTCTATATCTTGCTTGTGAGGGAAAGTGGAGTGGCAGGCACTGATCTCTGCTATCTGGTGACCAGTGACTGAACCTGAGGGAATGGCCTGAAGTTGTGTCAAGGGAAGTTTGGTTTGGGTATTAGAAAAAGGTTCTTCACCCAGAGGCTGGTTGGGCACTGGAACAGACTCCCTAGGAAAGTAGTCACAGCACCATGACCAACAGAATCTAAGAAGTGTTTGGACAATGTTCTCAGGCACATGGTGTAACTCTTGAAGATGATCCTTTGCAGGCTAGGAGCTGGATTTCAGTGATCTTTGAGGGTCCCTTCTAACTCAGGATATTCTATGATTATACACTCAGTAAGTAACTGTCTTTTAATTTTTCGAGATTTTGACAGAAACCAAAGTGAAAACTTTATTGATAAACCTTACATAAAGGAAGCACCAGGCTCCTCAGAGTAATTCTGCTCAAGTTCACCATTATGAATTTACATGTTTTAAATATGTTTGACTGATGGAAAGTCCCATTTTCAGTTTTTATAAAAATCATACATGCATTTTCAAAAACAATGAGGAAAAAATACAGACTTTTTTTTTTTCTGATACTTTTACAGTGACATTTACTGTACAGAGAAATAGATAAGTAGACTATCTCATTGCCAGGCAAATCTAATATTTGGTGATTGCTGTAAACCACATTAACGATTTTGATTGATAATTACTTACTGTCCTGGTTATAGTGACCAGGACCAGTTTGTCACTGTGTGGGTGTGGCTAAGGCTGTGTATTCCACACAGTCTATGTAATCTCCTCATGAACTGCTACCAATGGATCATTTGCAGCAGCTTCCCGGGGCACACCTGACCCCTCAGACTACAAGCTTGGGAACTTCTGTGAGATAAGAAAGGTTTCCTGTCTTCACACCAATGACTCAGGTGTGATAACATCCCTCCGGGGAGCCATTAGCACCTTCACATGCAGCCTGAGGGGTCATGTCTGCTAATGGGCCATCAGGGATTCCAAAAATATGCTATGATTCACCTTACCCATTGCGGAACTCCCCACCCTGGGGGAGGTACTGGGCACTCCCACCTAAGCCTAAGCATATATAAACTGGGGTTTTGGGACTGGGGCTGGTCAGATCCTGAGGAGGACCAGAGCCTCAGCAGGACTGCAACTGCCACTCTCAACCGGACCATGACCATCATCCTCACCAACAGGTTTCCTCTTTCCATTTACTTTGTACTAAGGGGGGCAGGTGGTGCTCAGTACAGGGGCTGACAAAACACCATTCTGTTTCTGCCCCAGGGTGCTGGGTTACACACCTGTTTCTGTGGGTCAAATGGACCTTTTCCTCCATACCATTTTACTTATTGTGATCTTTTTATTAAATTGTAATTCTGACTTGTAATCTTTTTTGTGAGTTGGGTTCATTTCTCCTGTCTGTTTACCTTAAACCAGCACAATTACAAAAACAACTTCCAGAATAACATGTAGTCTAGGCATCTAAAATGGCTAAGTAAACTGATTAACTAAACATTAGCAATTTTATTGCTTGATCCTTACACTGCAGGAACTATTTAATCAGTAATTTATTTGTCAATGACTTTAAAATATAAATGTTATTGAAAAATGCTTCTGAGATAAATTGCATAAGGCTTATTTTTATATTTGTAAAGCAGCTGACTATATAATGACACGTTCACAAGTTCTTGGTAATTAAAATTAATTTTTTCTCCTAAAAGGGAGTTGTATGATATTGATCCAAATTGTTTCAAAGTAAATGGAAAAAAATACTTTTAACTTCAGCAGGTTGAATCAGATCCTTGTAGAACAAAGACAAACAGAAACAAAACAGTATAACATATTCGAAAGCATTATTTCAGTACCACTGAAAGCATGTACAGCATGAATACATTTTCATATATATATGAGTGCACTAGCAGTATAATATCTGAAATAATGCACTGACCAGCAACACCATTGCAAGGTTTTACAGTAGGAAATGTAATTAAACATTTCTGAGATATTTTGTTTAATATTTACTTTAAAAAAATGATGTTAAAATTAAGTACAATCAGTATTTTGATTTACATCAGTCTCCATAATTTTTTATTCCATTATTCCATTTGGAGTAGCACTAAATTACTGGTCTTTGCTTTCTTTCTTTTATTTTTCTTTTTAAAATCTTGTCTCATTTAATTTCTTTTTTGTCTGAATAGGTTTCATGTCACATAACTTGAGCCACTTGGCAGAGTTGTTAGCTTCCTCCGAGGTCAGTAGAGAGATGGGTTTCCACAGGAGAATATAAACCTATGACAGAATGCAATGAGTCATTATCCTTTCTGCACTGATTCCAGTGAGAACATGAAAAACTGGATTGGACAAGAGTACTAGCTTTTAGATGTTTAAAGTCAGATAGCATGAGACAACTGTAGATACCTTGGTGAACAGATATTGTCTTATGTAGCTTATCCCTGTTAATTACTGACACAAATCTGTTACAGGTGCATGTAGCTCATCTGTAGCACAAAAAGTTCTGTCATACATTCATTCTGTGTCTGATATTTGTTTATGGATGTGTATCAAAAAACTGCTGCTTAGCAAAGTCTTTAAAATTTTGTGTCATTTGCACACCCATATTCTCATTTCCCCTATACACAAAAGCCTATTAGTTGTGAACCCATCTTTCTGATTTATCATTTTTCTTTATTGCTAAGCATAGGGAAAAATTGTTAACTCTGTGTAATATTCTGATAATTTCATGCATTTTAAACTATGTGTAAGAAGACATATATCCTTGAAATTAAATATATTGTATCATCTAAATTTCATTCTATATCACCCTGGAATTAAAAAGTGCATAATCTTAGAGATATCCTTAATGCCTTGAGCTCTTTTAGTGTTAATTCTTTAGCAATGATCACTTTTCATTTGTAGGGTTTTGAGACTCCGTAAAGACAATACCTACAATTCCACTTTGAAAAATCAGTTAAGGCATTAGAACTGCAAAGATTTTGTGATGAATTTCAGAATGGAATTGTTATGACTATTCTAATGAAACACTGGCTGACATAAATTATGAGAGCAGAATAACAAAAAATCTGAGGGCTGTCCATATCATATTCTAGAATATAATTTCTTACAATAGTGGATTTTTCTTATTGCACAACATTATGATCACAGGCTTATTTAAATGGAATCTAACAGCAAACTTGCATGTTAAGCAAGATATTTCTCACTTTTAAAAGGGAACCAATTAAAGTTATGCTTCCAGACAGATTATGGTTTCACAATAAACAGAGTAAAATAGCTGAGAACCATACTGTCTAGAGAGGCACAATCTCTGTGTGTGCTAAGACACTAAGGCAAAAAGAAAATCCAGTTACTCTGTTATACCTCCTGCATCACAATGAGGCACAGTCAATGCTGGCATTCACACAGATACTCATGAGTTAGCCAGAATTTTCCTGGTCCCAGCAGCTAACCACAAGTATGTTGAAGGGAGCTGGGGGTGGGTAGAACATGACACTACACAACACTCTCCAAATATTTCAGAAGGTTTTGTTTACTTCAACATGATTCATTTTGAATTTGGTACTGGTGACTGCTATGAGGCTATGTGCCATTTTCCTCTCCATTCCATGACACATTCTTCCTTGCTTTAGTTTGATATCTTTGAGTGAATCAGGCAAGGCACAGAGATTGCCTCAAAAAGACTTTGTTGATATGATGGAAAAGCGCAATGTAGTCAATCATGATAAAGAAATATGTACATGCTATGTAACAAAACACTAAGACTTAATGAACGGCAGCAGTGTTGCTTTGCTGTGTTTTGCCAAAGTGAACAATTTGATGAATTCTATTTCCATTAGCTAGCACTTTTTTAATTGTAGGCAGTTCAGCTCACCACAGTACAATTACCAGCTTCCTTTCTTTTTGATGTACCCACGAATTCTCAATTCTTGTATGCTAGTTAGTTGTTCAGAGCCAAGGGAATGCCTGTTTTCTTGATTAAACTGGTTTAAAAAGAATTTTGACTTGCTTAATTAGCTTCTCTAGAACTGGTAATAACCACGCATCCTCTACTGTGAACCTTGTAATTATTGTGACATTAATTCTCTCCCTGGGATACTTTATTCTTGATGTGATCATTTCTCTTTTTCGATTGCTGGCTGGTGATTTAACTTCTGCTTATTAATGAGCACCATAAGACATGTTTGACTGTTACTCAGGATATTCAGTGTCCTTCCATATGATGCAAAGACTGTGTCCATAATTAGTAACAGCATGCTGGTTACTAGTGATAAAGCACTCAAACAAAATGGAAAAAAAATCGACAAAGCTTTTGAAATTACTGTAACATTTTGCAACTGCTTTCAAGCATTCCTGTAGCAGCTTGTCGCTCCACCAAATCCTTACCTCAGCAAGTTTGAAAAGGGAGGACAGAGTGACAGAAAAAATATTATTTCCTTTACTTTAATAGCCAGAAATGATATAGTTTTCTTAAAGAACACACAGCCCTTACAATTCTCTCTATTTTTAACTATGCTGTGCCTCTAAGGAGACCAGTGTAGTTTAGTTCTGGTGCAAGTAGAGTAGCTACGAGCCTCGATAAGCTCTTTCTTCATAGTTGAAGACTATAAAGACTGTTCTTCTTTCCTTTAGTCAGAAACACTACTGTTACACTGAGAGCATGGTTGGAAGAAACACTACAATATCTCTACACTGCTAACTATCCTATAAAGATATTTACAATGATGAGAGAACTCATTTTTAGATCTGCAATATTGAATGTCATGGTTTAACTCCAGCCAGCAGCCAGGCCCTACACAGATCCTCACTAAATCCCCCACCAGCAAGAGAATTGGAAAGGTAAAAGCCAGAAAACTCACATGTTGAGATAAAGACAGTTTAATAGGGAAAGCTGCACACACAAGTAAGGCAAAATGAAAAATTATTTCACTGCTTCCCATGGGCAGGCAGGTATTCAGCCTTCTGCAGAAGAGCAAGTCCCCATCACATGAAAGGATTACTTGGGAAGATAAATGCCATCATTCCAACCTTCCCTTACCCCTTCTTCCCCCCTCTTTATATACTGAGCATGATCTCATATGGTCTGGAATACCCCTTTGGTCTGTTGGGGTCACCTGTCCCATCTGTGTCTTCTCCCAAACTCCCATGCATCCTCAACTTCCTTGCCAGCATGGCAGTACAAAAAGCAGAAAAAGCCTTGGCTCTGTGTAAGCCCTGCTCATCAACAACAGAAACATCTCTATATTATCAACCCTGTGTTCAGCATATATACAAAACATAGCCCTGCACCAGCCACTGTGAAGACAATTAGCCCTAACCCAGCTGAAATCAACGCATTGAAAAATAGATATTAATGGATTAAAAAGACTGAAACATTTTGCATATACAGAAGGATTTTGGGGAACATCAGTGTGAAAGTTCCCTAAATATAACAGTAAAAGGTAGCAAACAGTAAAATCAGCAGGGACACAGGCATATCTGCCCTTGGCAACTTTGTGCTATCTAGGTTTGAGGAACAGCTTCTTTCTAGCTGTACGAAAGAAAGCCTATTTCCTAACTCTTTTACATATTCTATACAGTCAAGCTATTTATGTGCCATGCTGACCTGTGCATCTGTATGACACTTGTGTAGCTACTTTCTGATACTTCATGATCATGGGCATAAGTTTTTTTGTTTTCTCTTAGTTGTTCTGGGTATTGTGACTTGCTTGATTTACTTAGCCCCTTTTATATTTTAGGAGACAGCCTTAAAAATAGAGACAAGTTTCAAAAAACCTAGAATGAGTAAGATAGTTCTGAGTTTAATCATCACCAGCCATCTGTCTTAATTAATTAATTTACCAGTTAATTCAATTGATAACTAATGATTCCATAACTGTTATTGTCATTAGCTGTTTCACATATGAAAACAGATTTACATGTTGCCAGGGCTCTGAGGGCACTACAAGAGCTTGCTGGCCCTTCCCAGCCTCCCCTGGGAACTTCTCACTCTCCTGCACAGGGACCCAGTTGCCAAATTTCAGCTGAGACTGAGACCCTCAGTCCCCTGCCCCACAGGAGCGCTGGTCTTCAGTCCTTGCCCCAGAATGGATCTCAGGATCTTTTTCCAGTCCCATTCCTGTTGCCCTCTCCTGATGCCAGATGGATTCTGACATCAGCTTGTCACTTGTGTTTTCAGGACTGCTGATGCACCCCCTTACAGCATCCAGTTCTGCTCACCATAGGCACATTCTGAGGGATGGTGCCTGTTGGTGAGAGCTTGCCAGGCCTGGGGTCACCCTCAGCTCACAGCTCCCGGTCCCTTAGGGAGCAGCTGGCCCTTGCTGCATACTGACAGATATATATAAACATATACTCTGAGTGACATCCAATGTGAGTGACTCCAGGGCACAAATTTTATTTGTAAATGGTTTTTGAAAGTGCACCATACCCTTCTCAGTGTGACAGACAGCTCTTTCCTCTACTGAAGACTTCACGTTAGACTTTGTGGTTCTTAATATCCAGAGAACATTATTTCAATAATCATTATCACTCATGTATTATTTAATAATCTCACATTTGTAGATACAGTACAAGTCATGCAACAGTATTTTTCCATGAATGACCACAACAAATCTGAATTTATTTCAGTATTAACTGCCACTACTTCCACACTACAAATTATCAATTTTTATTTTCATTTTTATTTTTTATATTGCTAAGGCTTGTTATACAAATTTATATTGCCTGCATCTGGCTTGTTAAAATCTAATTTACAGTTTCTGCCTCAAGAGGATAAGAAGTGGTGTCTGTGTGCTCCATTGTATATCCCTGAGAAACAATTCACTTTTGAACTCCACATTTTTTCACGGTAAATTGGTTCTGTGATAGAAAAATAAACACATTTATTCTCATGAAATGCTGTAGGGAAAAAAAAAAGCACCATTTCTTTCTAGACAAATAAGCAATAATGGAACTAGTATCTTTATTAGAAGTTGCCATTTTGTATTTCATACAGTAATACATAGGGTGTTTTTTTTTTTAACATTTAACCTCTCATTTGTTATCAAATCCATGCCATGAACATCCATTTCCTTGAATATAATTAGACTCACTGATATAACCACACAAGTTGGGGTGCAGGGGGACAGGATACACACCAATGTATAAAATTACTGCTCAAAATGAAAATTTTAAGTACTTTCCTTTAATCTTTACATCCTTTATTCTAAGCACATTTTCATTACTCAAATTGCTGTAAAAGCATTTTTTTTCTGTTTTCTTTCATATGTAATGACTTCTTCAACTACAGTCACTACTCCTGAATACAATTCTGTCAAGATTCAGTTTAGGAAAACACACAACACATTTTATCAACTTCCCACTTGCCTTTTGCCATCTGGGAAAAGTTGTCTTGACCCTTCCCTGCCAATAGTTTATCACTGTTTTTTGGGTTTTTTTTTCTTGTAATTTAAAGAAGTAAGTATTTTCATATTTATATAGATGCAAAATATTCACATCCTTGTCCATTTATAAGGTTGTCAGTCAAAAAATATCCAAATAGATTAAAACCCAGATAGCACAGTGCTACCAACCACAACAGAATGGATTGCCTGGGGCTCTGAGGAAGAAACATAAAAGTTGAGTTTTTCAAAAGCTCTGGAATAGCAAACCTGAAAAATGAGTGAGATAGTTTCTTTTGTTGCTTGATGTATGATTTTATGTTTAAAATTATCTTCTTAAATCATAAAGTAAATAATTTTCTAAAGCAGCAGCACCTTCCCTGGAGAAGCTTTGGGGACTGACTATAAGTGCCTTCACTTTAGATGGTTACAGTTCAGAATCTAAGACATGAACAAAAGAATTACATAATTCCAGAGCAAGAAGCAGGTCAAGGCTAGAGACCTGAGGCCCAGAGCAAAAAGCATGTGAAAGACATGAGAGTACAGAGATGCAAGCTGTCCATAAGCACAGAATAGAGTTACAATTAGCTTAGGTCTGGCATTGTGCCACTAAACCAACTACTTCTTGTCACTGACATGGATCATTGCTTCTACATTGTAGCACAAGAAGGTGATATAGTTGGGCTTCAAAATTACCGGACACGTGCTTTTGTTTTATTCCTTTATATTGTTCTTAAACATAAACCCAATTTTATTCCTTCAGAATAAGCAAAGAAAGGGCCTGCTTAGGAAAAAAAGGAGCAGTAAACAAGTCTAGTTGGAGACCAGTGACTAGTGGTGTACCAGGGATCAATACCAGGTCCAGTCCTGTTTAACATCTAAGTTAATGATCTGGATGACGGGGCAGAGTGTACCCTGTAAAGGAATAAAAGAAATTAGGTTTTTAGTGTAACTCACTTAGCATTAGTAGCCAGACATGCTAAAGCCTCATGCCACGCACTGAACTTTTTGTTGGATACATTGAACTTAATACCTGCTTAAGTAAAAAGAGTCCCCAGAGCCAGTTCATACATTGGAGGATAAGGGAATATGGAAGGTAACTATCCCACCAGCAGAAACTGCAACCTTAGAGATAAAAAAGAGAAATGGTCTGCCTAGAGACAGTGAAGAGAACCAATGGAGAAGAAGACCCCAATCCCTAATATTATTATTGGACTAAACTGCCTCATGAAGGGTGGGAAACTCACTTTGTAAGGGTATAATTGCCCAAGGATTTCTTTGTTCAGGTTCCTTTTCTGAAGACATCCAGCTCAAGCTGTCCTTTATATTTATAAATTATTTTTTCCTGGAAGTGGACATCTGAGACTCTGATGTGGGAAACCTAGGATAAAGAAATCTCTTTAACATACCTTCAGCAAGTTTACAGCTGACACCAACAGGAGGAGTGGTACACTGAAGGTAGTGAGGCCACCCAGAGGGACCTCAATAGGCTAAAGAAATGGACTAACAGCAGCCTCAAAAGGAGAAGTGTGAAGTCTTGCACGTGGTGAGGAACAATACTGTGCACCAACTTGGGGGCTACTGAGCTTGGCACAAAATTACTTGGAGGCCCTGGGGAACACCAGGTTTAACATGAGCCAGCAGTGTTCCCTTGCTGCAAAGAAGGTAACTGGTATACTGGTCTATGTGAGGCAAAGTATTGCCAACAGTTTGAGGGAAGTGATCCTTCACCTTTATCCAGCACTGGTGAGGACACATCTGCATTACTGCATTCACTTTTGGGGCCCTGAGGCACATCAACGAGAGTTCAGCAAAGTACCACAGGGATAATGAAGGGACTGGAGCACATCACAGATGAGGAAAAGTTGAGAGAGCAGAGAGTGTTTAGCCTGGAGAAGGCTTGGGGAATTACCAGAAGGGAGGATGCAAAGACAACAGAGCCAGGCTCTTTCCAGTGGTGACTGGTGACAGGAAAAGGGCACAAAGGTGAAAACACCTTTTTTTTTTTCTTTTTTTCTTTCAGTGTAGCTTTTTCTATTAACTCTTGGGAAGATAAAAATCTCACAGTCTGTACAGCTGTAGCTAGGGCACCATTGCTTGGCTGCAGCAAGAGTGCTGCTTTTTTCATGCCAAGTTTTATATAGGTTTGGAGTCGGGAAGTGAGGTCAACCTCGCTATCTCTACAAACACATTTATAGATTTGGAGTGGGATGCATAAGTCAAATAAAATTAAATGGACACATAGAAAGCTTTGGCAACAATTGGAAAAGTGATTTATAAGGCAAATTTGGTAAGGTGTGCCACCTCTACAGAACACAGGGAAGGCTGGTAAAACAGTTAAGCAGTTTTCTTACTATTAACAATATAAATTTGCATTCTGACAAGTTGATTTTCTCATATACTGGTTAATATTCAGTATCTCTTGCTATTCAGTTTATCACCTGATAATTTAGGACACTGAATTTACCTACTTTCTGAAGGACCTAAATTCAAGTGAAAAAAATCCCATACAAAACCATTTATTTAAATGAATTTAAATACCATTGCCTCAGCTAAAAGCTGTTCATAAATCCTGAACTAGTGTAGAATCAATTACAGTTCATGGAGATTCTCAGGTATTTTGTTTGTGGTTTGTTATCCTTACTGTTATAATAATAATTATTATTTTAATGATTATTATTTCCAAGCCTTTTGGTCAAAATGCTATATACATACAAAAAACCTAATTGTTTACAACAGATTTTTCCTTATAAAGTGCTGACTTAGTATTTTCTTTTACATTTCCTAAATAAATGTACCAAACACAATTTCATAATTTAAATTGCAATAATTTAATCAGAAAAAAAATCAAATTATTGTTAGAAACTACCACAAAAGTCATCCAGCAAAATTAAATACAACCCTTTAGTTTAAGACAATAGTATAAATAAGGTTTCCTTAAGAAGATTGGACCAAATAAATCTGTTTAACTCTTCAGTGCATTTTAGCAAGACGAGTTTTAATGGAAAATGTTACAGGTATAGGACTTTAGATGTTGTGTATCTATCTCTTTCTTGAGGCTTTTAAATGGAAGGTCTTCATTTAGTCACATAATTTTTAAGATTAAACTCATTTAAGAAAGAACAGATGACATTACAAATTAAATCAGAAACAGAGAAGAACCTTTGTAATAATTAAAAAACATATACATCCGAGAAGGCTTTGTCCCTCCTGTTTTTTAATATTTAAGAAAATGCATGAAAGCTAACTAAAATGTGCTTTTTGGACTGCCTTTTCTATTGGGAGGGATTATGGGGTTTTATTTAGTGATTCCTCTGATCAGTCCATTATCTATGTTATGTTTCAATACTCTCCATGATACTGTCCAACAGTATTACTGTCTAGACGGTACTTCCATGGCTTGCAGCAGATCAGGAGGCAAAAGGCAGCTCTGAATGAAAAAAACCTCAGTCTCCTGGCAGGTGGATGGGGAGCAGGGGAAAAAGCACTGCCAAAAGTGCTCATTTTTAGCTGGCTTGCTAAATACGTGTAAAGGAATCATGTAATGATGCCACCTTCCTGGTAACGGAGGAACAGGTTTCCTAATGGAGCCTGGCAACCTCCCACATAGCTGTCCCTGGCATCTCGCCGGCAGTGCTGAATTTCTCCCGTCCCTCCCGCCCGGCGGCCTCCGCTGCCTCTCCAGCCTCCCTTGGGGATGTGAATCCCAGGGCTGTTATAGCGCCGGTGGCCACCGGGAGCCTGTCTCCAGAAAACACCCTGCCGAGCCTCCCGGGATGCGCAGTGGCCTCGGGGCTGCACAGCACCGCAGAAGGACCGCAGTGTATCTCAGTTAAAGCTGTGTCGGTTTTTTTTTTGTTTTTTTCACTTTTTAATTTTATTTTATTTTTGCATGGTGTGTATAATGTATTAGTTAGAGAGCTATTATTATCTAAAATCAGAATAAATAATAAGCAGTTGGTACACAGTTATTATTACAGTGGTGTGTGAATATGAATTTTTTTTAGGTATGGCATGGTTTTCTTAATTTAGCAAGATTTTTAAAAGTGTTTCAGCTAAATTGTTTTTTTTGCATTTTTAGACACTTTTTTTCACTGGTTGTTTTAATTTCTATATTGGGTTAGTTTAAGAGGAAAACCAGTGCTTGAAGTGAAAAGTCAGTGTTTTTGCTTTAACACTGACAACAGGAAATGCTTCCTTCTTTATAGTCTTTCTTTTTGCAGATGAATTTGCTCTATTTAACCAAAGTTAACAATTTTTTTGGATGTCAGAAATTAATGCTTTGCCAAATATACTTTTTGTAAGGCAAAAAAACCCAAACCCTCAGATTAGCATATGTAGACATTTGTCACCATGCCAGATTAGGCTGAAATACTATCCAGTCCAAGTGATTTGATCACTGAAAAACCATAATCCAATACAATTTGATCCCACAACACATTGCTTCTAAGAAAGGACCCAAATTACCATTATCACTCCCCTTCAGCAAGGTGAAAGAAGCATAAAAATTCTAAGGGCAGAAATATATTGTTGTGTATTATAAGCATGCAAATATGGCTTTCTGAACTATATATTAATAAACTTCCTATGTATACTCAGTTTATAAGCAAATACCTACTTTCTTATAATCAGGCATCAGGCTAGTAAAACAGAGATCTAAAGCTCTTATTGCAAGGTGGTTTGGGGTAACCATTTCTTTTTCTTACAGATATTACCAGGGGGAAAAGGTGGAAAGAACTATCCAGTGAAGTTATTATATTTAAGAGTTTGAAAATTGAACAGATAACCATGGGAGCTTAATAAAAGCACATTATCTAGACTCACGTGTATTATCATTTTTTTTCTTAAAGCTCCTTTAGGATAGAAGGAAAAAAGCTAATAAAAATAATGACATTTATTTTGCATCTGTTTCTATTTGAATTACTTACTCATAGTGACTGGCTGAAATGGCAGTAAAACACCCATGGTGAGTAGCAGTTAGGGTTTGAGCTTTGTATTGATTCAGAATTCATATTCACACTTTATAATGTCAGAATCTTGTAAGTGGTTCCATAGTGGTTATTGATGACAAAAATCCAGAGTGATACTGGGAACCCATTTTATTAGGATCTCTAAAAAGATACAATAAAACACAGTCCCTGCTCCAAGCTCTTTGTAGTATAAATACAGAAGACAGAAAATGTAGAAAATGAAGTGTGATAAAATAAAAGGCAAAAATTTTAAATAATGCCCAAAGGCTACACACCACAAGTATTATGAAGCAGAAAATAGTCCCTGAATTCTGATCCACTGTACACCTAGACCTCTTGTGGCACAGATTTTACTAGATTATTATCCTATATAATATTCTCTTTCAGAGCCTGAATGCATTTGACTAAGAACTGAAACACAGAATCTAGATTTACCTGGTCTATGCCTACATGGTGTGCAAAGCCTTATGCAGGACAAAAGCTGTTTATTGCAGCCCAGGCAAGAAAAAGGCTGGGAGCAGGTATCAAAATTTGCATAATAGATAATAAACAGAAGGAGTATGACACATCTGAATGTAATTATGACACGTTATCATCTCCCCGACAAAGGAAGTGTTTTCCTGTGTTTTTACCACTCATATTGTTACATCATGTGAACACAAAGTAACATTTCAGAGATAAAGAACTGATATCCAACATGGTCACCCCTATTTTTTAGATGACCTACCCAACATATCACTATGATTTAGATTTTGACCTTGTTTATGCTCAATACATACTTAAAACTAAGTATACCTCACCCCTGTCAACCAATTTGCTTACCAATTCATCTTCTTTTCCTTTCTGTTGACTGACTGGGTGTAGGGGATATTCTGTTACTCCATGATTTTCTTGTTCTCTTTGAAACTTTAAACTGTTTTGCACTTGTCTTGAAAACATTTGGGGTTTTCTATTGCTTGCACAGCATTGCAGCTTATTGTATTTCTATGGCAGGTTGGATCAAATCTAGCTCACTCTAGTCACGAGGTTTATTCAAATTACCCTTGATTTTTATTTCCACACTGCTACCCGCTCTAACAAGAATCTCTTAAAATGCTGTTGCTAAAAAGGCTTGGGGATGTCTATCAGCAATATTAGCATTGTAGCCACAATACACAGATGAAAGAAAACCTACTAATGAGATTTCTATTTTTTCCAACATACTCAAGTAAACTCTAGTTGCTAAATACAGGTGTTAGAGTCAGATCAGTCTCAACTTATCCTGAAATGACCACATGCGCTATTGATTTTTCAACAGCCTAGTGTAGATATGTCTTTCAGGACATGTTGTGCTTTGGAGATGTCTTTTTGCACTGCCTTTGATTTTCTGTACTACTTACTCCAGTCTGAAACAGATCGATCAATTATATTGGCCCTAAAATACTGCTAATAATCTATTTTTTTTAAATACTAAAAGTCTGTTCTCCATAGGCATTCTTCATCTGTCTTTATCTTTTGCAATCACTTTGTCTGGAGAGCTTCTCTACTTTGAATTCCTGCTATGTCATTTATGTCCTGTTTTGATGATTACTCCTTTCATTGCATCTTCTGGGGATCTTCCCAGTCACTGTCTCTCATAGAGTTGACTGAAGTCTTCTGTCCTTGTTAGAATTCTCTGTGCCAGCAAGTTGCTATTACATTTCCTTAACTCACACCATCTAATATGCCCTGTATCCTCTTTGTCTCTGCTTATGATACATCCCCAGGAAATCCTGCTGCTAGTCCATTCTTTTATCTTGAATCCTTTTTTCAAAATCATCTTCTTTGACACTGCTCTATCATCTTACACAACTAACCAGTCACCCTGTCATTCACTTCACAATCTCATGGTTATTTTTTGCTTTCAGCTTTCCTTAAGCCTTCCCAGATCTCATTGTTTTATTCTTAGTAATATTTCGAAATCCCCTTTTTTAACAACACTTTTACACTGTAAAATCCCAGAACATGCACTGGTCTTTCTCACATGTCGTGACTGTTATCTCTGTTCTGAGTCTGTAACACTCCTTCGGGCCACACAATGTGCAACAAAGATGAAATTGTTCCTAATCAGTTGCGCAGTCATTCAAGCCTTTAGTCTGGTTCCGGAGGTTTTTCATTTGCTCCTACATTTTAGCATAAAATTCATACTTATTGAGCTCTATATACTTTACTTTCTAGTTTGCATAATTAAGCACATATAACAAGTACAGCAGAAATCTGTATGTTCCAGTAGAATTAGTTTTCTACTGGGAAGTCCTTAGTGGGGAGAACAGGAGATACACACCAGAGTGTTCCTGAAGATTTTGTTACCAAAGTCAGGATGGACCTGCAATCATGGTCATGTTCACAGGCACAACAATCTGAGCATTGTCAGAACTCTGCACAGATTTCAAATCAAATTTTAACAGATTACTTTTTCTTTCTGTTTTTTAAAAGCATATCTTTATCTGATACTGTATATAATACTGGCTCCATATTCTTAGATTAGAAGTCTCAATTTGATTTAACTACTCTATGTTGAAATTATAGTCCTGAGATAATTTTAGCTAAATTTAGCATTCTGTAGGCATTATTCTGGAGTATAAGACTGTCTATCTGATATGTTGCTGCCGTCTTACAGAAGTTTACAGCTTCTTTAATTTCCCATAGGTTTGTGGAACACAGATTTGTAGGTAGATGCATATGCATATTTTAAATCACTATATGTGGGTAACCTTATTATACTGGATATAGAGCAGGGGAAAAAAGTGGCACTTGTCAGGTGAAAGGATACGTATGATGGATTCAGTAGCTAATACTGAAGACAAAGTGCATTTACACACAAAAAAAAGAAGTCAGAGAACAGATAGGCAGATATAAAAGAAACACCCTCTTGTCTATCAATGAGGGGAAAAATATCTTAGAACAATAACCCATATTGTATTGGGATGTGGGAAATGTTCTTATTCAAGAATAGATTTGGTGTTCTAACTAGCAGAATTCATGACAACTTACAGCGAGAAAGACAGCTATAGAACAATTGTTGTACACACATATGCTGAGATCCTGAGTTTTCTGAGAGTGGGTTTAGATTTTTTGTTGTTAATTTGGCTGAGTTTTGATTTTTTTGAGGTTTTGTTTGTTCTGGGTTGGGGGTTATTTTTAATTTGTTTTTGTTTTTGGTTTTTGGTTTTTTTTTTTGTTTGTTTGTTTTAATCATCGTAAACTCTATAGACTAGTTACCAGTGCTGTTCAAAATACTACCAGGTTCAAAACAAAGCATATGGAATATATGTATCTTGGAAAATACCAAATTTGAGAGTAACTTTATTTAAAAAATAAAATTAAAATTAAATCACTAAGAATTAATTAGCAATAACTAAATTGTAGTAATTGAAAAACATAAAATGGTATTAAAATGGTATTAAAACCCAAATATGAACAGTTCAGAAACAAGTACTGGATTTTTTTTTTTCTGTTTTTAGTGATACATTTTTTTTTTTATTTTTTTTTTTTCCCCCTAGTAAAACATCCTGATTATGGTTTGGCTTTGGGGATTTTTTTAACAGTAAAGCCACTAAAACTGGGATAAACAATAGCTATACTGTAACATTTCTCATTTTGAAGGATTCTGAAATATATTGCAAGTATAATCCAATAAAATGTAAAGTGAAGACCTCAATCATCATGAAGACAGACAGTTTAAAACAGAAGGAATATGCAGCATCCAAATGAAATTTCAGAGGCAGTTAATAAGAAGGAAAATAACAAAGCTGATTAGAATTTGTCCAAAATGCTCATGTTGACAGTGCTGCTCCTTTCAATATGGTTGATGCGTTTTATCATGAACAGTGTAACTGATTGGTCCAAAGGGACTAAAAAGATGGTTTGTTTCTGGTTGTCAGGATATTATTATTGTGACAAGATTTTTCTTAGTAGCTGTAATCAACTCAAGCAGCAACAGTGTCTCTGCTTCACAGCACCAATAACATGGTGCTGCTGTCTCCTTCCTATCATATTGCCATGGCTGTCAATGATTCAATACAACTTCAGAATCAGAACTGTCACAGAAACAGAAATATAAAATCATATTGTCAAACTGCCAAAGATTTCAGTGCAATGATATTTTCTTGCTAAAACCAGTCTGGGTTTAAATGTCCCAATCACTGGAACACTCTCTACTTCCTATGAGGAAGCTACAGAAAAATGCTAGAGACATTCCCCATATACAATTTTTTTTTCAGTACAGTCCTCCTATACTGCCTCAGAGGGAGCTGTACTGATTTCTGAAACCCCAGCTGGTCTTATAACTAGCTAATTTTGTAGAGTTGCTGGGAGTTAACCCTCAGCTAAGCACCAGACAGTTGCTCACTCAATCTTCCCCACACCCCAGTGGGCTGTAGGAGAGAATAGGAAGACAAAAGCAAGAAAACTCGTGGGTTTAGATACAGATGGTTTAATAAGCAAAGGAAAGACAAAAAACCCCAACAAAAAAACAAGAGGGGAAAAAACCCCAAAAAAACCCCACACCAAAAAGCCAACCAAAAACCTCCACTCAACACCTCCCAGCCAGTCTCTGGGCAACGGATACTTCCTGCCCTGCACCCCTCCTGAAAAAAAAAACAAAACAAACAAAAAAAACCCCAACAAACCCCTCTTCTTTTTATTGCCTAGCATAATGTTATGTAGCACAGGATATCCCTTGGTGATCTTGAATCAGCTTTTCCGGTTGTGTCCCAGCTTCTTGCACACCCCCAATATACTCAGTGAGAAGCCAGAGCAAAAAAGAAAGGCCTCCGTGCTGTGCAAACACTGTTCAGCAAATACCTTAAATGTGTTATCACCATTGGTTTAGTCACCAGTGTAAAGCACAGCACTCCATCCCTGCCAGATCCAGTACAAGAGGTCATCCAAACACATAGCCCTTCATGCTACCTGGAGCTAAAGAATAATGTTAGAAATTTTGTAGCATGGGAGTGACAATAATTACCAAGTCCGGTCTTATTCAATAAGATTTCAGGTGCACTGGTGAGGAACTTTAGGCTAATGTCAGAATTTGCTGGATATATGTTTTTCCTAGGTGTTTATTGCTCTGTGGGAGTCTCGGGAAGTGCTGGGACCATCACAGTGCAGGAGAGAATGGAATCTCTATACAACTGGGTGACAAAAGAAAAAAAATAATTCAGCCCTATCTCACTGGAGAGTTCTCTAACAGCTTTAAAGCTGCTTTAAACCACACCACTAACACAAAACAGATTTAATGCAGCTATTAATAATGACTGAAATCTCCAAAGAATTTCAACTTTTCTACATCTTGAAAAAAAAAGAACTTCAGGTTCCAAGAAAATATTTTAACAGTACTTGCAGATGACTGTAGTCATACTTTGATGACCCTAAGAAACCTTAGCCATGACACCACAAGTAAATGTAATGGGTAATACAATCAATAGTTCAATGTGTAGGGCATAACCATTTCAATTTTATAGCCCATACACTACAAGTATCTTTAAATCAGTTCAGCAGTTGACAGGAAGCAGTGCTCCAGTTTTAGTACCAATCTAGTGTTTATACAAGTTTCATTTACAGGGTACTCTAACCATTGAATTCTGTACAAACTGAAGTTTATGTACTGAAGAAAATATCTGGGAGAACTCCAGGGTGTAAGTCTTAAGAATGTATATCTAGATTCCACAAACAGATAAAAAGAGAGCTGTGTCTGGCTGAAGTTAGTGTGTCTTGGGAAGAATACTATGGCTTAATTTGCTTATGGTTAAAGAATTGGGAGTCAAAAGTAATATCACGATGAGTCTCAAGGTTTGGCATCAAACAATAGATCCATCCAGAGTTATGTCAGTTGTGATATTCATCACTGCAGTGCTTAACTTTCGTACTGCTGAAACAAAACAGAGTCTAAACTGAATACATAATTTTCCTATCGAAGGAAAAATGCTAAGGCAGTAATCACATAATTAAGTCCCTAAGTTAGGCTTATACATTGTCAACTGCAAGAGACAGGCTTCTCTGAAACACATTAAAGAAAACAAAAAGAAAACTTCAGAGCTCCTAATTATTCTGTGACAGAGATAGCTCTCTGCATTGAGTGTGTCTGATTTACACTGACTAGCTTAAATTCCACAGTTAGGGAATGTAAACACTCTCACTCGATCAGTTCGGACCAGGAGTCACAACTAGGCTAGACTGAATTACCTAACGTGATATCTATAAAAGGTTGTAGCTTAAATACTGCTGCTTTTGAGATACAATCCTCAGAATTTTGAGCACATCTCTCAGTGAAGGACTCTGTGTTGACATCCTCAGCTGAAATTAAGTGCCTAATGTTTCTTTTTGCTAAACTGGGCAACAGATTTTTTGAGGCAACAGCCTAGCTGTTAAAGCACTCACTCAAACCACAAGAGGGTTCTGTTTAGAGCAATTGTCAACATGAGAGAAAATTACATGTCCTGCCTGTCAGATAAGTGCCCTAATCAACTGTCTCTTGGCTGTTCTGGGGTTCTTTTCTTGGTGAAGCTATCCTGCTTTGCAAAAAGTATTAAAAGGATTTATGGGGACATGTTTCTCCTACTTAAAAATTACTAGTAAGAAAGAAATAGCATCTATGCATACCACTTAGTTCTGCCTATAACATCAGCTTCATACTGGATCTAGCTTTGCAAAAATACCACGAACAGTGTCCTAAAGAGTGTGTGGATTCCCTTTTTGCATGCCTTTCATTGTGAACAGCTTTTCATGTGAGTGTTTTAGAAATGATTGCACATGCAAGCTTTGGCATTCCTTAGCTTATGGTTGTATCAGCAGAATCAAGTCCAACTCCCAGGCTTTGTGATATGTGGATTAACTCATTTTGCCATTGACCTTTTCTATGGTGCAAATTAATAGTTTTGCCTACTCATGCCAGTCAAGGCTGAGACAGTCCATTTAGCTGGCAGTGACAATCCTCAGACAACAGCCTTGCACCTGCTCTGATTCTTAACTTAAAGGATGGCTCTGTCTCAATACATTTTTTTTTCATAGTGTTGCCTTAGAGAGCTGTAGCTTCAATGAAGTCATTGTTTCCATCATTAACTGCTTGAATAATTCATTACTTAGCAGAAAACACCCCTCTTTGCTCTCTGTTTATTCCATTGTTTGTACATTTCAAAATAAGTCTATGAGTAATACAGCGACTATTTTGAAAAGGAATTTGCTTACCCAAGAGAAAAAAAATGCTTGGCACAAAGAGTAAGGAACTAAGCAAAAAAGAAATTTTATCTTTTTAGTATTTTACACATACTCTGAATTATGCTCTTCAAAGTAGCTGTTTTGCCTACAAATAAATGTAGTGACCAATAAAAGTGAGCAGATTATTTAATGCATAATTAGAATTCTAATTAGTATGTCATTAATGTATTAATAATAATGTTCCAATTTCCTTATAAAAATAGATACAGAAATCTTCAAAGCTTGGGAAGCTGAAGACATAGATTAGTATCAGGACTAGAATTGTCACAAAGATAAACTCTTCCAACTTGCACCAGTAAACAGTCAAGAGGTAATAGAGGACATAATTCAGTGCAGCATCTGCTTCATCTGCTTCCTGTGAGTTATGAACCATACACTATCGGCATGGTTCTGTATCTGACCAAGTATGTATGGGGTATTTCCCAAGTCCATCCTTAAAGTATGCCAAGGTTTCCCATACTAGTCTGAAGTGACCTTTACTGCTTCATGTACTTCAATTCCTTTTTGTTTTAAGCACTTTTTGGTAATAGATTTAAATGACAGAAACTCAAATAGCTCAGTAATGCACTTGAAATTATGGGTAATAGGATAATTGGCAAGATCAAGCTGCTGATAAGGCATAAGATAGAGTAAGATCTTACTTTTTGTAGTAGTAAAATATACTGACAGTCATTAATTCCTTGAAATATGGAGCAGTTCTAAAACATAATCACTGTAACTTCCTAAATCATTCTACAGTCTTGCTAGCAATGATTTGTGCAAGCTGAAAAGACACAAAAGCTTCTTTTACCTGCCTCTCCAGAACAGGAAAAATCTGAAGAAGTGATAAAAGTCAAAATATTATTTCTGTGAATAAACCCAATGAACAATACATAACACAGTTGCCTAATATTTTATGGCAGGAGCACCCAACTCCCCTAGACGATACCTGGCTGCTGCCAGTTTTTTGCACCCTTATATTTGTGCCTTACAGCATCACACCATGGCTGTGGCAGGTACAACCATGGCCCCCTGCCCCACCCCCATGGTGGGAATGAGAAGGACAGGATACCCTGGACAATAGAAAGCAGCCAATGAAAGGCAGAGAAATTTCTAGGCCATGACCATGTATGACCATGAGCCCCAACACACCAGGTTATAAATGGGGCTCCTGACAGAAACCATGTGTAATGTTCTTGGAGCAGTGAGGCAATGATGGGAAACTTTCCCTGGGGACTGGGATGGCTTTCAAGGAGAGTTCCCAGGACAGAGTATCCTTCAACTCACCCTAGGTAAGTGACTATTTTTCTACTGGATATCCTTGAGAAATTTGAGGGCCCTTTGGGTGAAGTTAAGTGGCTAATCCTGGGAGAATGGCCACCCCACTGTGTGTGTGTGAGCGTGTTTGCTCTTTGGATCATCATTCCAGTCCATGGATTAAAAACATCCCTGACTGATAACACTAAATGTGGAACCTGTTAAATGATATTGGATTGTCACTGCGGTTAGCCCCGTCATTCACTAGTTTTGGCCATTGGTTTTCATTGAAAATTAAAGTTTGCCTGTTATCTGCATGAAGTTGTTTTCATGTGCCTCTGTGATGCATGTGCAACATCAGAAATAAAGAAGAATGAATAAAAATCCGATAAACCAGTATGGCCAAACTCAAGCATGGTTGTATGCAAGAAGATGCAAAGCCCATAAAGGCTATTTATACACTTGTAAGGGCCTGACCTGCTGTTGTGAGACTAAAAGTACTGATGATAAAATGCAGAAATCAAGAAATAAGATTCTGATTCTCACTGAAGTTGTTAGGTTTTTTAAAATTTATTTTTCAGGGTCCAGGATTTAATTAAATGAGTTTGCAAGTACATATGTGTATAAATAAATGTAAATATATTCACACAAGAGAACATGTAAGTATCTCTATGCAAGATAATAAAGAGGATATTGTTAATACTAATATATTAGCAGTCCTTGGGCAATGAAAACTAAGTAACTATGGGAATGAGTTGAGAGAATTGGGGTCCAACACATTTTTGGAAAATTCATTTTAATGGAGTTCTCATATTACTAACACAAGTGCCAAGCAGTTTTTAATAGACTTTCTGCATAGATTATGCTTGTTTGATATTCATAAAAATCTCTTTCTCTTCATAGATAAGCAGGAGATCCTTTATAGATCCCTGGAGCATAAAACTACTGAAAGTGAGGGCAAAGTGAGCCAAAAATTGGTGAAAAATACTTAAAAAAAAAAAAAAAAAAGGTATGGTTTTAAGGCACTGGAAAACACCATAACATGGATTGAACATAAAATGGATCTTTTAATTTTAGCATTTATAAATGTTTTACGTTTTACATTTTTCAGTTTAAACCAAACTATGCAGCCTTTCCTGTGTTTTTATGTCACGTTTTCAAAGTGATCAAACTAATTTGGACTCAAGAGGATGGATTATCTAATTTGCTATACACACTTGGCACTATCCAACACATTGTACTAAACTGCAATTTCATTTAGAGTTTGGAAAATCTATATTATTTGTGCATGATAGAGGAAATAATAGGTACATTAAAATTTTGAAAAATCTCTTACAGCATGATTGACAAGAGAAAACGAGAAAAATTACTTTAATAAGTATTTGTAGAAGGGCTGATATGTAAACATTTTAATAGACATGTATCTACAAGTATGCAGTCCTTCTAAAAACATTGCTCTTAGACTAGAATGTTAAAAAATTCTAATAATTTTAAAAATACTATATTTTTCTATAACTTTTAATGTTTTTTTTCCTGTTTGGACTGTACTGCGAAACACATATAATTGTTCCTAAAAAGGAATTTCTACTGCCACATCTCAAATTTTAAATACCTCAGTAAACAGGCCTTTTCATTTTGCAAGTCTGTCCATGCTTTGTATAATGGTCTCTCACTGCTGCGCCCCTGAGATCTATTGCAATTGAAATGAAAGATTAGTCAGAATAATAACATGCTAACACAGTGATGCTAGCAATGCTGTAAGATATGTAGTTAAACTTATAATTATGGTAACTGCTATACAGAAAAACTGCAAATCCTGAGATCATCCTTACTGACAATCCCTTTCTATTAGTGCTCTTAAGAAGCTGCTGTAGTGAGACACACTATCACTGATATTGGAGAATTCTGCCCTGAAAATATGTAATCTCAATTTTAGCATGCTATTCCTACTTTTCTCAGATCACTTGCCAAACTGTGGAAGTATTGCATTAAAAATAGAATCCTGTGTATAGATGAGAGACATGAGGTACTAGAAAGGGAAAATAATTAGAATAGTTTTGCCTGCATACTGAACGCTAAGTGACTCAGCCCCTTTCTTTTTTTTGCAACTTTCTTGTTNNNTATCTTCCATGAACACCCATCTTGGTTTTCTTTGATGCATCTGCTCAAATATTAATTTCTTCCATGCAGGAACCACCTGATATGGCCATTAGACCATGCCTGAACAATTCGATGCTGCTGCTTAAACCTACTCCCAGGCTGTGCAGTGAAACAACACTGCTACTAGGACACGTCAGCAGTGTTTTTAAGGTTTCATACAAGGAATGGATTTTGAAAGGTATGTAATCAAGGAAGGCCAGTATAATTTTTAATTGCCAGCAGCTTGTCACTGGTGCAGGGTCTTGGGACATGTGCTGGCTTGGTGTAACCTGGCCGTGTATTGCTGTGGCAAAACCTGCTTTCTCAGAACCAGGCAAGGACTGGCTAACATGGGTGACCCTCAGCTCAGACAAAACCAATCTTGTTTATTGTGCATAAAAACCAACCTTTCCCACACCAATAATTATTGTGGCCAGGAAAAAGTCTCACTTGAAATAATAGCTAGTGGGTGAGCATGGTCAAAGTTCGACTGGGAACTAATGAGGAAATCAAAGAAACACAAAAAGAAGAAAGCAGATTTTTAAGCCTAGGCCTAAAGGAAATCCTATGTAAACCCAAAGCTGAGGATAACGATGTCAGGAAGGGACCTCTGGTGTTGGCTGAGAGCGAGACAGGACAGGTTTTGTCAGAATCTGCTTATGAGACCCAGTCCTTCCCTTCAGTGCTGGCCCCAGGCCTCTGCCATGTTGTTGCCTCTTCTGAACAAGTGAGTGCTACTAAGCAGCATTAATAATACCTTGGTTTCATTAGTGGTACTACTGCCCTAGTACCACCTGATCATCTGATAACAACTCAGACTGTGGACTACCATCAGGGAAAGGCAGTAAGTTGGATCATGCCAAATTTGGTCAGTAATGATTTAACTTCTGTTGTGCCTGAAGAGGAAAATCTGAGACTGTATTTATCCTGAGTTTTAAGTCAAACAAAAGTAAATTAATTTTTAATATAAAATTAGTATTCCTCTTTCTAATGAGGCACCCCTAGAAATCCACTGAATTAAATATTTTTAATCTGAGTTTCTCTAAAATACTCCTGAGAATGGGTACAGAGTAGCCTTTTTTTCATGCAGAAATTAAGTAGAAAATAAGCATCAAGAACCTTTACATAATAATTTGTGAAGAAAGAGAATCAGCAGAAAAGTAGCTTTTGATTGCAATTTTGATACTTTTTCTTTCTGATGTGCAACATTTTGGTCCCAAACCCATTGTGTGGTCCTGCCATTTACCCAGCGGTCTCCTCTCCTTCTGTGTCAAAAAATGTCAACAAAAGGAATGTATTTGCCACACACTGTCAGGTATCAAAGGGGGAATCTAGCACTTAGAGAGCTGGGATCCTCCCTGGTGCCCTATTGCTGCTTTTGCTGAGCTCATGAAGGCTCATGTAGGGTGTTTCTTCCTACCCATCCAGCCAGCCTCCTGCCCAGCACCTACAGCTGACAATTCTGCTCTGAAGTGCTGACCCTGAGCCCCCTGAGCATCCTGACAACTTGTCTGGAGCACTTCAGTTCCCCCAGACCACACTGCAGCATGAGCTAAAAACCCCTGCCTGTGTCCTGGGAACCTACCTTTGGTATCCCAGCTACCTTCCTGGGGCAGTCAGGTGGAAGCTAGTGTTGCAAGCACCTGAGCTGCAAGAACCTGAGGTACAAGCATCAGGTGCAGCCAAGCCTGATTTCTTGAGCAAATCCATTAAACATCAATACCATCCTGTAGCTGAAGTCTTGAGAAAGTATGTTGGACCCTCTAAATGCAAAAGTGTGATCTCTGTAGTATACATGATGAGGAAGGTATTGCTCTTTTACAATGGTCTCTTTGGTGTTTTAGATACCCAACATAGAAAGAAACCCTTCTTCTCTGCCCTTCCTATGCAAAAGCAGGAAAACAGTGTGAAAAAGGGATGAAACCGCCCAGACATAAGTTGTGGTTGTTGCTATTCTTTTCACAGACTCATAGAATGGTTTGGATTAGAAGGAACCTCCAAGATCAGTTAGTTCAACCCCCCCTGCCATGGATAGGAACACCTTGCAATAGAGCAGGTTGCTCAAAGCCCCTTCAAAATTCGTTTTGAATGTTTTTTTTCTCCCTAGTCCTTCCTGCTCAGCCTACATTTCTGAAGTTAACAGGCATTTCATGACTATGAAAATTCAGAAGATGTGGAAAAAGATTTATGAATGCTTTTTCCTTTGTGAGGGGAAGAGGAGGGGCAGGCACTGGTCTCTCCTCTGTGGTGACCAGTGAAAGGACCCAAGAGAATGGCCTGAAGTTGTGTCAGGAGAGGTTTAGTTTGGATATTATAAAAAGGTTCTTCACCCAGAGTGTGGTTGAACACTGAACAGGCTCCCCAGAGAAGTGGTAACAGCACCAAGCCTGACAGTGTTCAAGAAGCATTTGGATAATACTTTCAGGCACACGGTGTGACTCGTGGGGATCCTGTGCAGGGCTAAGAGCTGGACTTGATGATTCTTTGTAGGTCTCTTTCAGCTCAGCATATTCTGTGATTCTGCAGTCTTTCCTGTCCCTGAATTTGGATCTCTACTTTTAATTCCTTTGAAATTCCTGGGTAAGGAGGTCTGGCCAGTCTGATTACCATAGTGTTCCCCTAGAGTGAGAAAGATGAGCACTCTGAAATATCCAAAGTCCTGAAATAAGGTTATAAACATGAGATTATAAAATAAATATAAGAAATTGCTATTGAAGTTTCTCTGTTGACCTGGAAACCTATTTTAAAATAGTGTATTTCAACTCTTTTGTTGCAAGAGCCACATCAGTCAAGACAAATTCTCAGCTATGCGAGCAGCTGGATGCGTGTGATCAGCCAGTTGTAACATGACATATGCCATCTTGCTCTTTCCACAGGAAAGAGTATTTTATTCACGTGAATCTCAGTGTTGAAGAAACTCAAATTTCAGTCAAAATGAACACTGGGCAAGTTACTCTAGCATCAATGTTCAGCAGCAGGACCACCATGTAGACGAAGGGAAAGAGCAGAGAGAACGTGTTCCTCAAAGTACATGTTACTAGAGTGTTGCATACCACTGTTACCTGGAGGAAATACATCTGGTGTTGTGCAAGAGGGCATTTGCTTTCTGGTTTAACACTGGTATTTGGTTTCCTCTTGAGAAGCTTGTTAATGGTAAGTCTGGAGCTCAGACTGAGGACGTGACATGTCCAAGACCTACTCTGTGAGTTCAGTTGGGGCATCTGCTCTTACTAGGGGCTTTAGCAGTGAAGGCAAAGTGCCTCAACTCTGGGATTCCCCCACATGCTTACAGTCTTGACTCCGGTGGGATATGAAAACACCCAAAACACTCCAGTCTGACTCTCTATCCTTCTGTGATAAATAACTGCCTGTAACTGTAGTTGCAGAGGGAGATGCAGTTATTCATAGCTTGCCAGCCAAACATTCTCCTGTTTGCTGGACACCATCTCCCACTTCGGGAAGAACAAGGTCCTCCTGGGTACAGAAATATCTACACATCCACAATGTCAGTACTGCTGTCACATTTATCTAAATCTTATTGTTTTACAACTTTCATGGGGTTTCCTTTTTTTTTTCTTTTTATGCCTTTGTAATTAATTTGTGACTAGGCTCTCCTTTTCTGTTTTCTAGTCCTCTGTGAAATAGAGCTCCTCTGAAATAAACATAAGGTTTAGGTTTTTTCTTTTTAAATGGAGCACTGACTCTTTCCAATTTGCTATAACAAACCTGACTAATTCTATTTTATTCCTAGCCTATTTAAAAAAATCTCCATAGTGCTATATAAGATAAAAAACAAGAGGTCAGATCTATTTTTCTCTTTTTAATTAATGGGATTTCAAAGTTTTCTGAGGCCTTGAAGCAGTTGCTGCCTATGCTTATTGAGAAGCCAAACCATTTCTTTTTTCAGAGATGTTAGGTCCCTTTTTGTAGTGTAGTAAAGTCATAAGATAGTAAAACTTAACATTTGAATATCCATAAACTATAAAACAAAAATATATGTAGAAATAAATCAGATTTCTCCACAGGATGAATTTGGTTTTCGGAGAGAATGATACTCAAAGCATTCATAAATATATTTCTCCCTAGGCTTGGGAGGTATTTAAGTTTTGGAGGGATGACACTTTGAAACAAACATATATGCTCTTTTGTAACCACTGAGTTATGGGCAGTCCCACTTTCCTTTAAATTAACTTTTTTGACTGTATCTAATACAAAAATAGTATAGAGGGGATGGGAAAGGGGAGGGGAAAGGGGAGGAGGAGGGAAGTTGAGTTTGGAAAAAGAATAATAAAATATAAAGAGGCACTTGTTATTTGCAAGTGGCTGAAACACAAAGACTTGCAGGACTAACAGATCTTCATCATAAGCTATAATCTGTAGGGGGGCTGGGAAGAACTTGGGGAAGAGTTGCTTGTAGGGCAAATCCTCATGTCATGCATCTTTTCTCCATGATAATGGGCTCTTTTAGTGTAAACTTCAATATACATAATAGTTATGAAACTTTTTGTTCATTACAAATGTGAAAATGCAAACTGGAATTTATGTTCTTTCTGTATTGGTATTGTTATGACGTGATTTTCTTTCTTGCAGTTTTCAGTCATAAAAATGAAATCTGATTAGAAGCCTTATACAGGAATTTGGAATTTAGATGCTCTTTTATGCCTAGAGGGTAGTTTCATTCCATAAATCTGCCAGGTACTGATTGATTTTATTGGGAGCAATGCATTGATTTTAATACATTTGAAATCAAAGGCTCACTGTTTTCTGTGAGTTCTAACTTTCACCTCACCATAGTGCAAATGCTTTATCAGTTTGGCAAAATTTTCTAATGAATATTTCCTTTTGCAGTTCCTAGTCTTGTTCCATGGTGTAAGGTTCATTTTGGTGTAATTTTTTTTAATAAAAATCTGACAACTTATTTGTTTTTGGCATACAAAAACTGACACAATTTTATGTCTTGCTGTGTTTTCATATTGTGAATACAGCAAATTAGCTAGTGCTGTAAATTCCAAATTAAAAAAAAAAATCAGAAGAAGATAGTATCAGTATCTTTGAAGTTATGAAACTTTTTATTTCATGCCATATGCATTAGTTCTTGCATATATTTTTGCTGCAACCTGAAGACAAACGGTTTCAGTTACCATTTATAAGTGCTTTACCTTTTCAATGCCTTTAATGGCTTAGACTTTCTACGTTAAATCTGTCCATTTAAAGTTATTTTTTGAGAAAATTTTAATTAAATGTATAATAACTGGTTTTTACTTATGTGTTTAAAGATACATAATGGTTAAAAAAGCTGAATGCTCAATCTGAAATAGAACTCAAAACACTACTTATTTTTCAGATAGATTCCTAAGCTTCAATACACTCTTTTGGTATGCCAGGATGAAAAACTACTTACGACAGTGCAGATTCCTCAACAGAGAAAACTTTTAAAATTTAGTTATAACATTCGATTTTGAATTTTCTTTAATCAGTTGCCTCTTCTGCTAAGGAGAAGTAGAACTTCTATCTAGTCTCAGTGTCTGAGGTAAGGAATGCAAATGTGTTTTGTAGGTACACAGTGTGCAGTTTGTCTGTTGTATTGTTATGATTGATTTGACTGTTCAGTGATTGCTGGTTAATTAGATATCATTAGTAAATCAATAGATGGCTTTGATTCTCATTTTATTTAAACCACATGAACACAGCAGTGTTTTCCTTGTACCACCCCAGGATCCACAACTGTTGAATTAGGGTAGCTGCCTGTTCCATTTAGTACCTTTTAATGGATTCGTTGTGCATGAATTTGTCTTGAATTTTTTAAATTTCATGTGCTTCTACTAACTCCTGTGGCAACCAGTTGCTAATCCAGAGCTACTCACTGCTTTAAGAAAAACCTGTTATCTGCTTTAAAACTATTAATAGTTTTATTGATGTTTGGTAATAGTTCTGCTCTCTCCTTTTTTAATTGCACTCATGATTTCATCAGCCAGTCTCCCCTCAGCCTTCCCAATCATAAATTGAAAACCTTGAACCTTTTCAGTGTCTTCCTGTAAGGCAACTGCTTTGTCCTTTTCAATGGTTTAATTGCCCTTCTGTACCTTCTCCAGCCCCATTCATTGTGTTTCATTGAACACATGCCCAAAATACAGGTGAGAATAAATTAAAAGTTTCCATTAAAAGGTACACTTCATGCTGCAATTTATACAGTAAATCAAGACATGTTCAGCACTGGAACCAGTCTCGCCAGAGCTCAGGAATGACTTTTGGAACGCCTGCCTCCCAAGGCATGGCATCACCCGCTGCTGTCTGTAAATATAATTGCATCAAAAGGGGCAGAGATGGAACTTACTTAGTTTGAAAGTTTTGGTTATGGTGGTGTTGTTTGTTCAGTTCTGTTTTTGGTTATATATATTTGTAGTTAAGAACTGTTATCCTTTTCTATGTATTTTCACATTAAAATCTCTTAATTTCATAGGTTGTGGTGGCTTTTTAGGAAGAGGCCCCCTTCCTAGCCCAGATAGACATCTTAGTTTTCTTTTAAACTGAGACTAAGTTATTAAGTCAGTTATTAAACACTTAGTGAATACATAGGAGAGAATAAGATTTGAGGGGAAAAAACGGCCATAGCAGCTAGCTGTGAATAGAAACTGAGAAACATGAAGGATGCTAAAAGTCCCTAGTCAGAGTGTTTTAGTTAGTGTCCATAGCTGATAGGATAGCTCACCTTAATCTCTTACCTTTTTCATAACTATCATATTTATTTTAAAGTTGTAAATAGAAAAGCTTATTTCTATTACAATAATTGAGTTACACAAAATTTCAAGAAGACTAACTAGGAACAGGTATCTATGGTGATTGTGATCTTTAAATTCAGGATTATAGCAAATGCCCTCTGCTTCAACCTATTTTTCTGGCATCTTGAAGGTGCAACTCTATGCATAAGTGAGTAGGCTAATTAAAAAACTTCAAGCAAAGAGTAGGCATGAAGTCATGAGCAGCAACTAAGATCGATCTCTAGTACAATACAAAGGAAAGGAAAATATTTCAGCGTCAGGAGTCAGGATAAAAAAATATTAAAAAGCTCCTTTAAATAAGAATTCTGGATTGAAAGGATCATTTTTGCTTTATGCAAAATTTGTCCAGCCTGAGGAGAGTAATCTAAATCACTGGAAGGTGCTTATTCTCATCTTTGTAGTTTCGTGTAGTTGTGGTAGTACTGGATGAGCAACTCTATCAAACTCAGGGATGAATATGGATGCATTTCCTTTATCAGTGAGCAACAAAGAGAACAAACAAGAACAATCACTCCTGCTTTGGACTGGACCCTGACTGAGAGAATTTTGAGATATTTACTGCTAATGGTTGCATCTGGAGATTGCCTCTGTAGCAGACACTGCAATTACTTGATTACTGGGTGGTAATTCCAAATACAATTCTCCACCTAGGATTTCTTTTATTTGGGTAGCTGTCATGGTTTTACCCCAGCTGGCAACCAAACACCACATGCTCACTCCCCCACCAGCAAGACTGGAGAGAGAATTGGAAGGATAAAAGCTAGAAAACTCATGGGTTGAGATAAAGGCAGTTTAATAGGGAAAGTAAAAACCATGCACACAAGTGAAGCAAAACAAAGAATTGATTCACCACTTTCCCTGGGGAGGGAGGTGCTCAGCCATCCTCAGGAAAGCAAGACCCCATCAGGTGTAATGGTTATGTGGGAAGACAAACACTGTCACTTCAAATGTTCCCCCTTCCTCCTTCTTCTCCTCAGCTTTATATACTGACCATGATGTTATGTGGTCTGGAATATCCCTTTGGTTAGTTGGGGTCACCTGTTCCAGCTTTTTCTCCTCCCAACCTTCCACGCATCCTCAACTTCCTTGCCAGCATGGCAGTACAAAAAGCAGAAAAGGCCTTGGCTCTGTTCAACAGTAACAAAAACATCTCTACATTATCTACCTTATGCTCAGCACAAATCCAAACCAGCCCCACACTAGTCACAGTGAAGAAAATTAGCTCTATCCCAGTTGAAGCCAGCACAGTAGCCTATGGCATATGTAACATGAATAACTGTCTTCTGTTTTAAGGTGAATAGTAGGATTCCTATGTGTTTTGTGCACTCTTAATAGACAGAGACAATATTAAGTCATAGGCAATAGCTTGTATGTAGCTTTCAATTCCCTATCTATTTGTGCTTTGAAAAAGCTGTGGGTTTTTTTCTTGTCTTTTCTTTGTCTTGTTTACTTATTTATTTATGGAAACAGCTATCTCAGTTATTTAGTAAAATTTAAAGATGAGACGTGTATATTCTCCATGCTACAAGTTGCTGTGACATTGGACTGAGTAGACAAAAGATGATTTCTGCAGCAATTTATTATAAGACCTTGCCATCTCTATTTTGGCAGGTTGTCAGAAGTGGTTAGATGACATTAGAAGCCCAAACTCAATTGCAGAAGGAAAGGTGTAAACCAGCAATTCTCTTTCCTTGGTCAATGCTGTTCACCTTCAGCCATGTCATGACCCACGAGTGGGGGGTGCAATATTCATCAGAAATTCTCATCAGGTTGATCAAAATCAACTGATGTGTCAGGAACTCTTATGCTTTAGTGAACAAATGTCTTAACTCCAGCAGCCAGCACCCTATTTAGTCTCAAAAGTGCTGACTAACAAGGCCTTAATTATTAAAACACACTTCAACAAGCCCCTAATCCTCATGACAAACCTCAGTATGGAGTATGGGATAGAATACGAGAGCTGCACTTTGCCCAGACAAAGCAAAGGAGGAGGGAAATAGAGGCAGAAAAGGGAGAAAGTGCAGAAAGAAGGTCACCAGTCCCTAGATGCATGTTAGCCCTGCTATGTGGATAGGCTGAAGTTGGGGTAGTGAGACAAAACAAAGAGAGGAAACAGAGAGTGGGCAGGACCAATCCCCTCCCTTTTATAGTTAACCTGGTAAAATAGATCTGTTATACCATCTCGTTCACACATGCACAGCCAGCCCTTTTGAGCCCTTTAGGAAATGAGTCAGTCAGTGGGGTGGGATGGACAAATGAGCTCCAGTCTCAAGGCAGAAAAGGAAGCTGGCTCAGAACAGTACTGCCTGCCTCACCTCTGTGGGACCCTCTCTTCCAAATACAACTTTCCTGTCACAACAGTCAGAAGGTTTGAGACAAAACATGCTTGTGCCTTGTCCTACACAACAAGCATTCTTTCTTTTACCCTTACCATAGAAGTATCACAGCCTGTCTACTCCTCACCATCATAACATTGCTTTTCTGTGGCAGAAGTTGCTTTTCTTTTCATGTTTTCTGAGGATGAGTCACTAACTCTGCAACAAGATTGTCATTTAGAAAATCTTTGAAGATATAATTCTGCAGTATCTTGAACAGCAGGCATAGGTTCTTTTGGGCTTTGGAATAAAAGACAGAGGGTCTGAAATATTATTTAAGCTTGAGTTAAAGATCATGTTAAACACAAAAAAAAAAAAAAA
>VXBX01000447.1:241451-259057 GCA_013400415.1 Scytalopus superciliaris
ACCCCCCCAACCTTCTAATGAATCAAATGTTTTTGAGGCAATAGTGGCCAACTTCTTGATTTTTTTCCCATATATAGTGGATTTCCCTGCTTAAATCTAGAATTAATTAAATACTGGGATATATTTTACTGTTTGGGACACATTGTTAGTCTAAATTTTATAAAGGATTTGAGCTCAATTAAGTATAGAATGCTTGACATCTGATAATGCCCTTAAAATTCCTGAGCTTATTTAGGTTTTACTGTTGGCAGTCGGACTTATAATGACTGCCAAAAGAAAATCTTAGGATCTTCTGAAATTGAGTATCTTTGAGAAAGTTCAGTGTATGTTAGCCTTAGAAAAGCTAACAAGGTTAAAAAGGAATAAAAAGAATAATATTGAATTATCTGAATTCCTTTCATTAAACTGACTGACTTTATGCTAATGACTTGAAAGTCATCTTTTCTCACATAATTTGCTCCAGTGCAGTTATACTTTTAATTTCAACTTTAGTTAATATGATTGCAAAATATGTGATATGTTAAAATGCATGTACGGGAAAATACTTAATCAATTCTGTTTCTTTTCTTCCCCCAAAGAGAAGCATCATTTTACATATTTTATCATGTTGATTATTTGTTGATTTTAAACTTGGCTGGATATCTCTGCAGAGAAATAGATCAACAGCTTCAAAGATTTCTCTTTGCTAGTCCATTTTTGTCACTAAATATTCATATACACTTTCTGATTTATTAAATGTCAATGGTTAGTATTAATTTCATCAAGTTTAGTTTTCATGAAGGTATGTCCTGTGAAAATATGTGTACTTTAGCTAAAAATATTTTGCACTTTTACAATGACTAGTGATTTTTCTTGCAATGACATCAAAACTGCTTTACAAATATGAATTAAAATTTGCAAAACCTTTGTAAAACAGTTATGAATTGTTGTACATGTCTTCAAAGTGAATACTTTGAAGGACAAAGGTTGTAAGTGATTTTTCTAAGTTCAGAATATCAATACAAATGAGAAATTCTCACCCTAGCTTAATTAGTAGATCACAGTCCTTAAGTTCTCTTGAAAAATATGAAATAAAATTCCTTTCTGAAAAATGACTCCATAAAAAAAAAAAAGGCACCATATTTATGAATCATTGCTTCTATGTATATTTTTTCTTGTTTTGATTGGCAATGGAAATACGATAGCAGATAAATATTTTTTATTTACATAAATACACTGAATTAATACAGTGCTTTAGTATACTTAATCATTCTAGGAAACCTCTCTATTTTTCTTATAAAGGATAATGGCTTTTGCTTGTTATTCACATTTTACATTGTTTCCTGGCTCTCATCTGCCTATGATTAAGCATTGCAAATACCAGGCAGAACCTCCTGTGCTCAGCAAAAGATAAATTAAATATTTTAATGTACTTATAAACAATTTTAAATCAATGAAAACATTGTTCTATATATATGTGAAAAAAGCTCCTCAGTATATGGACCAACCCTCAAGAACTTAGAAGACAAACCAAAACGCAAGTCATTAAAAAAAAAGAAAAAAAAAAAAAAAAAAAAAAAAAAAAAGCACTCCCTCCAACCCAAAAACAAANAAGAAAGAAAGCTATCCATCCTACCATGAAACAGGATGCTTATTTCTTCACTGAGTAGTATGCCATCTGTTGTAATTTAGGAATGGTACTCCCCAATTCAGTGCCCCCACTGAGACTCTCCAAACCGCAACCTACTCTCTCACTCTGCCACTTTTCCCTCCTCCTCCTCCCTACAGCAGATAGGAGAGGAGAATTGGAGGCGAAAAAAAGGCAAAGATCATGAGTTAAGAACAATTTGCTGGAAACAGCAATGAAATAAGACAACAAACAGTAACAGCAACAATACTAATAACAGAGGGTACAAGAAACAATTCACACAGACTCCCTGACAACAGACAATACAGATCAATACATTTTCTCAACTGGACTGGAACCCCTTCTTCCCAGAAGATAGCCCCTTTCCCCCTCCATTCCCAGCAATGATTTGAGGTGGTACAAAATATCCTACAGGTCCTGGCCATTCCCCTTCCTGTCTACTGCAAAAATGAACCCTGTCCTGGCTGGAAACAGGACACCACCATTGCATTGTGTCCCTATGTAGAGAGACTTCATACACAAACTTTTAACAGACCTGGTTAAAGAATTGGGTTGAAGTAAAAAGATGAGTTGCAACATGGAAAATTCCAATTCGAAATAATGAAGAACTTTTCCCCTCTTTGAAGGTGGTCAAACACTAGTGCAGGGAGCCAGAGAATTTATGGATCTCCATACATGAGGTTACTGACATCTCATTGGACAGAGCCCTAGGAAACTTGCTGTAGTTGGTCCTGCCTTGAGGAAGAGCTTGAGCTGAAAGATCTCCAGAGATCCCTTTCAACCCCTCAGTTCTGTGGTTTGTGGTTCTGTTAACATATGTGGGCATACTTAATGCTCTGTGTTTAGGGCATCTGTGTCCTTGGGTCACTTTTACTTTCTGAAAAAAAATGATCAGACACCCTAGGTTGGACAATTCTTGTTGTGCTTAACTCTGCGGGACTATGATCTAAAATGCAGAAAGCTAAATGTTATGAAAAATGTCAATCTTCTTTTACTGAAAGTCGAGGAAACTTACCAACTACTGTCTTAAAAGACACATTGTAATAAAGATGTAAAGTCATTCCTATGCCTTGAATGGCATGTGTTTTAGTAATATAAAAGGAACAGGGAGGGAATTTAGAATAAAACATGATAATGTTTTCCTTGTGTTAGCAATAATGAATGCATTTGTTCTTGTTATCAGTATGTACTTGGAACAAGATGAGTCTACCTGATAGATAAAGCAATGTGGTTTGTTTTCAAGAGCTAACTTTGCCTGCTAATTGAAATGTAACATCAGCACTAATGGAGGTGTTTACAAAATCCAGTTTTGATATTTAAATTCAAATTATTGGCTCTTTTCACTGTGCATTACTTGCTTACCTAGACTCTTACAAAATAGACAAATACAGAATTAAAATAGGGGGAGAGGGAAAGGCTGCTTTAGTTTACTAAGGAGAAGAACAGGAAGAGGAATAGGTTGGCATTGACCACACCTGGAACATATGATTTTCTGAAGTTTTAGTGGACCATTGAGTAATTGCCTAAATCTTTGGGTCTATCCTAGTAAACTCTTATTCACTTTCTAATTTCAGTTTTACTTTTCGACAGATTATTTGAGCAGACTCAAGAGCTAGAATTCTCTCTGAGAAACATCCTAATCATCTCTCTGTTGGTAGCTGGAAAGGGCAGTTGAATTCAATAAGGAAAAGTAATGAGTAATTTCTTACAATCCTGAGAGGTCAGGAAGGTGATATTACAATTGTCTTCCTTTTACCTCAGGATAATAAAATGACCAAGCAACAGTTTATTCTGCTGGCTTTGCAGAAAAGAAACATGAAATGTTGGTAGCAGAATGTGCCAATTGTCATCAACATCCTCTCTTATGGATTTCTTTGTTTTTGCAAGGTTACATACTGGTAATACCTGAACAGTATGTTAACATTTCTATGCTCCTAAAAAGAAAAAAACAAAATCTTTAGGGGCAGCAGTGTACATATTTGTGTTTTCTTTCCATACCAAAGTCTTGATTACAATTTTTGTATCTGATGAGAGGTTTCTCAGTGTCTGGTGTTGAAAGCCATATAAAATATATATGAACAGTGGAAAAACTACAGCATATACAACAGTGACACCACAAAGAATTTAGCATTAGTTATATTCAAATACTGTAAGTTTTGAGTTCCCTTGAGCTTCATTCCCAAATTTTTGAAATGTCATCTTTTCTGGGTTATAAATAATATTTCTTGTTTACAAGCAGTGCTATATGATGTCTAATTAGCTCCCTTTCCTCTTGCATTTGCCTACTATCCTTGCATATCAGAATAGTCACAGTGTGACTAAGCCACATTTTAGAATGCCAACTCCATTTAAGTGCACACTTACCAAAAAAGAAAAGGCAGACTAAACTGAAGCTTGGACTCGGGCATAATTCTTTTGTGAACAGAGCATTTTGCTTTACAGAAATAACTGTAAAAATAATTGGATGTTGGACAGCTAAGGAATGTTCATATAAATATATTAAAAGAAATATTTGTCACTTGTGAACTTTTACATTTACATCTTACTTTCTAAGACAGAAGCATAGTATGAGTCATGTTCAGTGCATCAGAAGTGTGTCTATTCTTTGCCAGACTTCCACCTCTTGCATTCAACTCATCCTTTTCGCAAAGTCCAAGTACAAAACAACATGTATCAGATGGCCTTCAGATAAAGACAAGAAACCATCCCACACTGCAAGATATAGAAAAGAAATTTAACTGTTTCACTTTTTTTTTTTTTTTTAATTCTTGACCAGTACAAGATTTTTCATTTTTTTTGCACATTGGTTTTATAGACTGTGTATGTAAAATGTTATTTCTTTTAATGTTATTTCCCATGAGTTACAGACTACATTTTCAAAAATGAGAAGTGGTTTGGGGTTCTTTTGTTTCTGGAAGCCTATTTTTGAGGGATCTCTGAAAAAGCCTGATATTCAAAAGAGGATTTAAGATTTGCCTACTATAATCAGCATGTTTTAAAGAGTCTTCAGAAGGACAGGATAGTTCCAAGTCAGTTTTTAAAATTGTAAAGGTGAGGTAGTTAGAAACAATCAACCCTCACTCATGCTGTCAAAGATAAGATAGTTGCCTGGCACTATAAACATAAGAATGAGAAATCCTTGCTTCATTAGAAATAACACAAAGACCAGTAGAAGAAGTTGCTGAAGGACAGAAGGGAAAATCTATACACTAAGAATATGAACTATGAAAGGTTCTCTTGTTTTCAAAAATCATATAAAGAAATTCTGCAATGGCTTATTTTAATCCATCTCATCAATGAAAAATATTATATACTCATTGTAAAATGTAAAATTTGTACCCCATTCATGCTTTTTCACGTTGCTGCCTGCCAACCTGATATTTGGATACTTTCTCCAAAATAAATATCTTTAAAATACATTGTAAGGCTCCTCTTCTTTGGAAACACACTGAGTGGGAATGATGTTTGCTGTAAATTTATGCCAGTTCTATTGAGCATGGGAAAAGGAGCATCACTCTGGTCATGAAAAGTGCAAAGGCAAAGGTTTTTTCTTTATATATGAATGCACAAAGGTACGTATTTCTAGGTACTTCAATGCAATGCATTTTTAAAAAGCATAAGCAACACAAGAAAATCCCAAAGAATTGCTTATTTATATTGTGGCACCCTATGTACAAAATGCTGCCATAAAAATGTGATTTTTTTTTTCCCCTGAAAACCGTAAAATCATAAATTGGTTCACATTGAAATAGATCTTCAAAAGTCATCTAGTCCAACTCCCTGTAGTGAGCTGGAACATCTTCAACTAGATCAGGTTGTTCAGAGCCCCGTCCAGCATGTTTCCAGGGATGGGACATCAACTAACTCTCTGGGTATTCCATCACCCCCATTGTAAACAACTTATTTTTTATATCTAATCTAAATTGATCATCTTTCAGTTTAAAACCATTAACCTTTGTCTTATTGCAATATACCCTGCCAAAAAGTTTGTCCCAAGCTTTCTTATAGTCCCCCTTCAAGCACTGAAAATCTGCAATAAGGCTTCCCCAGAATTTTCTCTTCTCCAGGCTGAACAACCCCAAATTCCTCAGTTTTTCGCAAAGGCAGAGGTCTTCAATCCCTCCAAACATTTTTGTGACCCTCCTCCAGATCTGCTGTACCAGGTTCATATCGTCCCTGTGCTGAGGACCCCAGAGCTGGATGTAGTGGAGAGTAGAGGGGCAGAATCACGTTCTTGGATCTGCTGGCCACACCTCGTTTGATCCAGCCCAGGATTTGACCGGCTTTCTGGACTGCAAGCACACATTGCTGGCTCATATCTAGTTCTTCATTCATCGGTATTCCCAAGAATTTCTACACATGAAAATCTTGAAAGTGGAGGTTAAAGAGATACTGTTTGTCAGAAACACTCACATTTTTAGTCAGAGCAGCTTCTGGCCCAAGAAAAAAATAAAGAAAATGCAATTTTAATTTCTCAGTGCTATCTGAATAGGTCTGTCAGAATATGACAGTGTCTGCTAGGGATTAATAAGTATTAATTGCTTATCCAAAGAGAGAAAATCATAAGAAAGCTTTTAAAAATTACCATAAAGTTTTTTTATGTTTCATAGGAAATCAACTGATGCTGTGATTGCAGGGCATATGAAAGGACCTAAGATGCAAAATGACAGATAGAACAACCAAGTAATTCTGAACAGGGATAAGGTATTTTGGTTGTTCTAATAGTGTTTAACTTCACATTGCATCAACATTAATGTTTCATGAATGCTATATGCCAAACTTATATGAAGTGCAAGAGAGGTGGTGGGCAGGGAAAAAAATGAACGGAGAAATAAAAGTATGTCTGCCCCTGGAACTAGGCACATTTAGAGCACATTCAGCTATGCTACCAAGATCTCCTTCACCTGAACATACGGTCCATTAAGTAAGGTTATTCATTTTCTTCCCTAAAAGGAAAGAAAATATGCACAGTGATGCAACGGCTGAGTGGGGATGTGCTCCCCCTGTTGTCCCCCACCACGTGGTTTCCAGGGACCCCGAAAAGAGCCACACAGAGACCACAGAACAGGAACAAGAGAGAGAGTTTACTGATCATGGGTAGAGGTATATATAGGTTTTAGGGGGCTCAAACTACTACCAATAAGGAGCCAGAGGGGATTTAGACTATTACCAATAGAAATCTATGGTTAACAACCAATAAAAAAGAGCAAATAAGGACCCATAGGAAAACTCCCTGAAGCTTCTTTCAGGATACTGCATGCATTCCTGAGTGGTGAAATAAGGGTTATCTGGGGGATTTTGGGAAGGGGACAGTGATTAAACAAGAAAGAACAAGGAATCCATTTTGCAACATGCATTATACAACAGCAAAGATTTCTGTTATTAAGGCATTTGGGCTAGCTTTTTCATCTTCTTCACGAGTCTATTTTTGACAAGACTTTTTCCATTCTAGATACTACAGGTCCATTGCCACACAATGATTCTCCATGACATTTCTTAATTTAATTATAAATGAGCACACTAAAAGAAAGTTTCTTTTACTTCTGACACAGGAGCATCATGGCCTTACTTTGATCAAGAGCTGAGTAATTGAACATAATGATATGTGACGGGCAGGATAACAAAAATGAAAATAGAGCATGATGAACCTTCATCTGAGCTGAGCTGCTGCCCTGAACAAGACACTGAGACTGTTCTGAGTGAATGTTTTGTTCCTGTGGACTGGCTGGACTATGCCGGTCATGGCAACAATAACCGGGGCAGGTCACAGTTGTGTGTGTGGGCATGAGGGTAAGCTTTTCCTGACACTGCACGTCTTGTTTGGTCTGCTCAGTAAATTGAACTTAGCAGTGTCATGGTCTTTTTATGTTCCTTTCCCCCCCCCCTCGACAACTTCTTGTATTAATGGGCATTTAGTAGATATCAAATTAACAGTAAAGAACAGCTCAGGCAGTGGGGGTAGAAGATTCCAATATGCTTTTTCTTCCTCCTTAAATTTCACAGTCCTTGTTGCTGGTGAGCTAGACTATTTGACCATGATGGTGGGTTGTTTTTGTTTGTTTGTTTTGTTTTGTTTTGAGTTCAAAGTCAAATCTTGACAGTACTGGTATTAGAGTATGGACATAACACTGTATAACCAGTCAGAAAAACATGTTTGCCATGTCTCCATTCCTGCTAAGATCATCACACAAAGCAATAAACATAACTTCTAATGAATTTAGAAAGATCAAATAACCTGAGAAAGCTCACAATAAAACATTTTATAACTAAATGCATTATTTGCTTACTGTTTTCATGATGCATCTTTAGCATAATTATATGATAAACAAATGGTTGACTTAATGAAATTTGTATTAAAACAAGGTCAGAATATGAAGTTACAGTACAAAATATAATAGGTGTAGTGGATGCTACAAACAGTTTGCAGAAATGTAGATCTTGTGCTTAGGAAATATTATCATTTAGATTTATTATTGACTTTCTAAAAAGTAGAGTGCCATAAAGACACACATGAGTAGCTATGCTTGATGCAGCGAATATACATCATCCTTTGTAAGCTGCATGTTCCCCAAAAATTCTGGATTTTCCCATGGATATACCCTATGTGAAGTAAGTAAATCCACTGTGTTGCTTCTGTTCTGACTGGGTTTTTTTCCTCTCTTTTGTTTTAGGAATTTTTTCAGTGCCCAAACCCCAAAAACATCTCAAGATTTTACAATCATGAAACATTACACTGCATAAAAGGGAAAAAAAAATAAGAAGAAGATTTTGGGGTTTGCATTTCTCTTAGCTTTCTTATCCTTTAGGATATATTTTCAGTGAAATTTTGAAGCTTTTTTCCCATGGCTTGAGGAATTACAAGCAAAAAAATTTAATATGCAAGCTGAGATTTTCATGTGGGCTTTGAATTTGTGCCTCAGGATCTTCCAGAAAAGCAGCATCTACTGTGAGACTTATGTTTAAAATCTTAACAACTGACATGCCTAGATTTCTAAGGACACGTCCACAGTGTACAGTAGAGCTAGACAGGATAACTGAAGCTGGCAGTAACCATGCTAGTTCTGGAACCACAGATAATATAACTGATGACAGTTTTGCACTTGTCTGACTTTCTGTCAGCACAACTCCTGATTCTGAGACTAGAAATCCTACTCCTCCAAACTGCACCTGCTAAAATCTCTCTGTGCACAGTCACATAGGGGCAAACATAGTCATGAATAAATTATGCAGTAAACTATAATTTATTACCATAGAAGAGATTATCCAGGGTAGAGCCTAAAAGTACTGGAAATGGCTCTTTCATAATGAAAAGGTGCCATGCTGCTTAGACATCCCAACTCGGAAAATTGAATGGTCATCTTCTGGAATTGTCTTAGCATTATATAGGACTTTTGCTTTCATTTTCCTGAGAAGGGAATATACCACAGGATCTTCTGACTTACATTTCACATAGTGTTCCTGAATATCCCAAGGGATTGATAGTTATCTTTTTGCGGCTTAATGTTTCTAAGTCAATGGAGTGGCAAAAGTAAATATAGGTATATTATTATATTAATGAGGAATCCTATATTGAATTTTCTTAATGCACTTTAAAATATTAATACCACTTCTAATGTAATTAGTGCTATTTACCTATTATATAAATAAAGTGAGGCAGACAGAATTATTTTGTTATCATCGTTGTCAGCCCCATCAGAATTAAAACCACCTTAATAGAATTGATCATGAACTACAGGAAGAATGAAAATCATATAAAAGTCTGTAAAGAATAAGTTATGTAGGAGAGGCCCTTGGAGATAAAGCCTGAGGAGTTTTGTATCTTTTGATGATATCAACAGAAGAATTTCAGGACCTTACCTCACACAAATTTTCATGAAATCTTTCCTTTGTGGTCTTAACTCATTATTATTTTCTTCCTAAGGAGCTTAAGTACAGGGGTCCATTCATATTTGAAAAATTCATCATGACAGAGAATTTAGCAAAAGAAAGAATTTCTATTGTGTTTTCAAGTTCCTCTTAAAGGTTGGTTCTTATTGTTTTGTTATGTGACAAAAAAAATAATAAGACTGTTTAATTTGGATCGAACTTTGAAATTATGAATATTTTATTTTATTCTTGAATATTAACTATTCTGTACTTTAGGGTGCTTCTTACACAAATAATCCAGACTCTGATTTGCTTCCCTACACCTCTTAGAAATCTGATAAAAACATCCATTAAGTTGAACTGTCTCATAAATATAAAGTGACAACAAATGATTCTTCATAGAGACAGCCAAAGAGAACATCATCATTTTGACTCATCCAGGTCTGAGATGGAATACAAGAAAACAAAGCTGTCTTGTTTCTGCATAGGCTTTAAAATGCTGAAATACAGAGAAAATTTATTCTGTACTTCTTGGTTGCAGTATCTTAGTTCTTGTGGTAGAGAGATGATACACAACCCTTTGGCATTTTGGATTAAAACAGACACCTAAGGTGTATGTTCAGAATGTCCATTACAGATTTAGCTAACATGTAACAAAAAAGTGTTAGATGTCCCCTGTACCTGAGGGGGAAAAAAAAAATAGTTCAAAGCTGAAAATCTAGAAGATTTAAACAACTACAGAGGACTTCCTTTCATTGAATTTGTTTGGATTTTCTTGTACGTAGGAGGGACAGCCTTCCAGAATATTAAAATAGTTTTTTAATTTGAAAACAATACTAATTTAATTGCTTTGCTTTTATATCTGTTTGTTATATTCACTTTTCTCATTCACTTCCTATTTTCTTGCTAGATGGAAATACAGATTGCATAACTCTTTTCAGTAACTTCTACTAAATATGCACATCTAAGATCTCCCTACAAGTGAAAATGCAGTTTGCTGTTTTTCAGCTTTAGCTACATCTTTCCTTTTTATAATCCTTAATTTATGAAATAGATAGGCCATGGTATATTGATACTGACCCAAAGTTATCTTCATTAAGAACACTCTTCAGCCTTCTGTTAAGACACAAGAGGAGGAGACATGCGTATGTGTTCAACGTTTCTACATTTCACAACCAAGTCATAGTATTTCTGATCCTAGTGTTCACAATCCAGAAGTATTTAAAATGTTTCAGTTCCTTAATGTGTTGTGTTTGAGCTGGTTTGGTTTATAGCTAACTTACAGTATTCATTTACCCTGTTTTATGCAATATATTGTTTTCTTTGTCATCATATAGGCTCTGCAGGGAGAGCCTTGGAGCCTGATAAATTAAGGCGCTTTTTTCCCCTTGGACCTACATTTAAACAGTTCTGTGAGTAGCGTTTTGGTTAAAATTCTCTCACTGAAGGCCTTTGTATAGCCTATGCATTTACCCACTCTTTTGAGACAGCAAGAGAAGTACTGAGTCAATAATGCATGGTGGGTGTCCCAGCTAGAGCATACATATTTGCTACTGAAAAATACATTCCATCCTAGTTTATTCTGATATTTACTAGCCAGTGTTAAAGAACACCTCCTTCTCAGCCACATAAAATGATCAGAGTACATTTTTGCTGTATTTTTATGTCCCTGATTCCAGGCCACCAATCTTGCTTTTCTCCCAAGGGGTCAAGACCAACAGAGTCCATGAAAAGGTAAGTTCCTACCAATAAGCATTCTGTGGACTGATGAAAAAAGAGATAGAAATTCATCTTGCATTGACTTTTTGGGAAGTATAATTATGAATCTTGAGAACTGAAATGTGTGTCAGAATGTGTCACAAAAAGTGAGAATGAGAGACATTACCAAAGTAGGGAAATTTAAGGGCTTCAAGGTGACCGTTGCCTTTGGTGTAGTAGATTCAGAGTTCGTATAAAAGATGCAACAAAGCTACCTTCAATAAAAATGCCATGTGTAAATTTTCACCTTTTTAAAATATTATCTTTCATAATACTATATATTTTAATAATTTTGACTATGAATATTATTTTCTTTCTTTTCAGACTTATAGATGGATAAATTTATTCTTACATGACTTTCAATCGCTATAATCAAATTTTTTATTATAATTTTTCCTCATTTTGATTTTTACAAATTTCTCCATTATTCAGTATTATTTGACCGATAGTTTTGTACACATTCCAGACTTTTCTCTTTTGCTAGTTGAGTTAGGTAGCATTTTACTTTTATTTAATATGTGCTTTTCTATTCGTTATTACTTGTTTTTCCACATCTTAAACTAAAAGCCACCAGTAGAACATTCCATAGAACTTCTGAATTTACAAAATTTTATTTGCTATAAAAATTTCTATGAAGATAAGCTATCTGCTGCTCTCTGCTTCTCCTTTTGCTTCCTATTTATTAAATTTCCCAGTTAAGATTTATTTCTGGAGCAGTTGGCTTTCAGCAGCTCCAGTAATGGACCAAGTCAACCTGAAATTAAACTATACCAGTCACTAACAGTAAATTCTACTCTCATACTGAAAGAATTTGCATTCTGACACACCTTTTCATGTACTTCTTTTTGTACAAGATTCTTTTTTTTTCAGAGGGACTGGTTTTTTTTTTTTCTTTGATAATTAAGTAATCAGTTTCCAGAAGATTATTCAGCCTCAGTAAGAAAGAAGTCTAAAATAATTTTACTTGCATCTCCACTGAATGTTGGTGCTAAGTGTCTGTCTCCTGACAGAAAAACTACTGTGACCTTATAGAATCATAGAATGTTAAGGGTTGGAAGTGACCTTAAAGATCACCTAGTCCCAACCCTCCTGCCATGGGCAAGGACCCTTTTTACTAGACTAGGTTGCAGAGATCCATCCCACCTGGCCTTAAACACTTCCGGGGTTGGGGCATTCACAAATTCCCTGGGCAACCTGTTCCAGTATCTCACCACCCTCACAGTAAAGAATTCCTTCCCTAATAGCTAACCTAAATTTCCAATCTCAGTTTGTACCCACTGCTTCTTGTCCTAACACTACAGTTCCCAGTAGGCTCCTTCAGATACTGGAAGGTTGCTGTAAGGTCTGCGCTCAACCTTCTCTTTTTCAGGCTGAACAGCCCCAGCTTCAGTCCTCTTATCAGCTTTGTAGCCCTTCTCTGGACTTGCTGCAACAGTACCATGTCTCTCTGTTGGGGGCACCAGCATACATGGTACTCCAGGTGGGGTCTCACAACAGCAGGAAAGGGGAGAATCACCTCCTCCAACCTGCTGGCCACGCTTGTTTTGGTTCAGCCCAGGATTTTGTTTGGCTTTCTGGGCTGTGAGTGCACTCTGCTTGCCCATCTTGAGTTTTTCATCAACCATTTCCCCCAAGTGTTTCTCTGCGTGGCTGATCTCAGTCACTTCTCCACCCAGCCTGTAGGTGTGCTTGGGATTGCCATGACCCACACGTAGACCTTGTGCTTCACTTTGTTGGACTTCATGAGGTTTGCATTAGCCCATCTCTCAAGCTTGTCAAGGTCCCTCTGGATGGCATCCCTTCCCTCCAGTGTGTTGACTGCAACACATAGCTTGGTGTCATCAGCAAACTTTCTGAGGGTGCACTCAATCCCACTGCCTGTGTTGCTAATGAAGATGTTGAATGGACCTTAATCCTTAATTTTCTAAACTGCTGTCATCTTGCTGAGGTCAATTCAAAAATATTTCTGATTTTAGAAACAAGGCAGTGCTGCAATCACCTGGTCTTCAAAAGTTTTCGATGTGCTTATCAGTTTGAGCCAAATTCACTGAGAATTAAAGGTCATGAAGATAATTAAATTCCAGCAAGTTTCATGAGATCAGCAATTACCAGTTTTGTGTAGCCAGCTGTTAGGTCTATCAGCACACACATGCTTGCTGGCTAGCAGCACACACAGCCACAACATATGCTGTCACTTGTCCATCTGGGGCAGCTGTGGAGTAAGCTTCTGGAGAGGAATTGAAAGATTTACAAGGGTGAGAGAGATAAATACATAGAAATCTGATTGTAAGGCAGTTACAAACATGACAGATACAAATATTACAGAACTGTTTGCCCTGCAATGCATTGTGCTATAAAGTCATTCTATGTGAACATCCTTTGTTTGGCAAATATAGATTCAGCTTATGTAAAATTATTATCCTGAGACAGAAAAATAATTGATTTATTAGGGGTGGGTTTTTGCCTTTTTTGTTTATTTGTTTGTTTTACAATTTTTTTCTATTTTTATTGTTTTCTAAAAGTTCTAGTAGTCTTATAGGGGATAGCTGCAGTAATTTTATGTTGCCAGACCCCTCAGAAAAATCTCTGAATTATTCCTTAATTTTATCAGTGAAATCTTTACCGTGAAAGGACTATATTTTTATCCATCAGATCTTTTTTTCATAGCTGAAATTGGCAAATTATTTGGTCCTTTTATTCTTGCTAATTATATATAAGCAGCTTCAGATTGTTATCATTTTGCAATTGTTAGCTGAAGACTAGATACAAATATATGGCAGGCTAGAAATCATTTAATGTGTTCAGTTTGAAGATGTCTTCAACTGTCTGAAGCTCTTTATTCACAGGCTGTGATAGACCCCACCATTTCATGTTCTTAACTGTTCTCTGATTGAACAACTGTAGCTTTAGTTAGAAAGAACATTTGAAGCTTATATATCACATCAATATTCATAAGCAAACTTAGGTATTTCCCTAAGGAGTTGATACATTGCAACTTATTGTTTGATCAAAAATCTATTTCCTTCAGTGTTTATGGACAAAAGTAGCTAAAAATTCTGCAGACCACTTGTACCATTATAGCTGTAATAGGTCTATAGCTGTAATATGAAAAAGAATCAAGGAAATAAAATATATTTTATTGTTCATAAATTACAGATCTTAAGCTCTACCTTGCTTTTTCCTACTATTCAAACACTCTTGTTTCCCCTTTAATTCCAGGCATTATTTCAAGTAATGCAGTTTAGACCATGTCACAGCTGAAAGTAAGTTTGTTTAAGAGAAGACAGAACAGGCAGTTAAACTGTACTCACTCTGAACAGAAAAGATCTCAGAACAGCTGCTCTGGCTTTATGAGGAAGAAGTTAATTGCATGGGGGGTTCGTGTTTGCAACAAGTTGCAATGATTGGTTTTCCACCTGTTATTTTACAGGCAGCTACTAGGTTGGCCAGGAAGCTGTTTTAGTAACTGAAATATATGAAACAAACACATTTAAAACTTCTGGAAACTCCATAAATTGTTTTTTCAGACCAAATACTTTGGTAGCTGACCAGTTCTAAAGAAATAAACATAGAATAAACAGTCCTCAGGATGCTTGTTTGCAAAGTGCACCACTGTAAATGGACTGAGCATTTCTGAGCCTACACTGGGAAAAAAGGAAAATTACTTTATATTTGCTGTAATAAATATACTCTATTGGTCTCATACTTAGGTTTTATGAGTTTTAATTTAGGCAGAAGGTGTAAATTTTGCTTTAAATTACATCAATTTTTGGAATTAGTCCACTATCAGAAAGCTATGAGATACCCATCCTGCAACTAAATAACATTTATATAAAATTATCTTAGATATAAATGGATAGATACTACTGTATTGTGTGAAGAACAGACACTAGAGACTGAGTACAAAGATTAACAATCAATTTGGTAGAAAAATGAAAGCAAGATAAGCAGATTTTTTATATAAGAAATATTTTCAAGAAAGACACAAAACAAAGACCAGAATGAAGTTTGTAACAGTCATAATATTCTTGATGTTTAATTATAATAACAGTAAACTTTTTGTTTTGTCCATGCTAATGATCCTTAACTTTGCCTTGGGATATCCAAATCATCCCTTGGTCTTTAATTTCAAGCAAAAATACAAGTGTCTTTGTAAGGCATTGCTTTGTCATTAAAGGAAATACTGTTTTGTTTACAGAGTCATAGTTTTATAGATTTAGGCAGTTGTTAGACCCCAGAGCCACAAGCTGAAACAGAAATTTTACTTTTAAAAACATACAAGGCTCCAAAAATTCACCGACCAGATGTTTTGAAAATAATTCAGTTCTTTAACACCTTGAGGTAGCATAAAGAGAAGATGCTGTATGTGTTTTCTCAAGAGATACTTCTACTGAAAATAAGGGAGAAAATAAGACATCTTGACAAAAGTTTAAAAGGAGAACATACAACCAAAACAGAGCATTCCACAAAGGATTGACTTAGCTAACCCACACAACCTGGCAAAATACAACCCACCAGTTTTAAGTTACCCAAAATATTATGAAAACAGTAAAGAAACAGAGCAGTAAAGATAGAAAAGAAGAAAGAAGGAGAAAGATGTAGAGAAAAGAGAAAAATTAGCTACCACCAGAGTCCTGTGGAAGTCCAGCTTTCCCAAAGTAGGTGGCAGGTCATAAAGCAGAACAGAGACCGTGTGCTGCTGTTTCCATGTGCTCTGGCCCCCTGTGGCCACCCCCTCCACAGATAGACTTTTGGCCCATTGACCATTCTGTGGCTCCAGGCCAGAGTAAGGGTGATGTAGCCCATCAGAGGCTGAGTTAGGAGTTCCAGGGGGTGTGGTGTGGGCAGGTCCCCAGGTTGCTTGACAGCTTGACAGCTGCCCCACGAGTCTGTAGGGGCTGCCATGTGGGTTATGGTCTGACCTCACCTCTGTGAGATTCCACCTGGCCCTTCCCACTGAACACACACACACACACACACACTTGAGTTGGTTCCAACCCAATAATATAATAATCCAGTGTTTCACAGAATTGTATGGCAAAAGTGTGGAGTTTATCAGTGAGTGCAGGAAAATATGTGAATGAGTCAATTTCAGAGAGTAAAAGTCTTTGTGAATTTTACTTAACTATTTCTTTCAAAGTTCTCTTTTGGGTGTTTGAGAAGGTCAATACCCTTAATGCTCACATCTTTTGGCTGTGAAGACAAGAAAGTATTATTAACATGCAATGTTCCTTTATGAAATTTTGATTTACAAAAAATGCAAATAGACAAAAAAATTGAATGTGTTCAATAAACTTACTATGAGTCAATATTTAGACAGCTTGTTTTTGCTCTAGTTTTGGACTTGACTTTTCAAGGTTTGGCTAAATCTAGCAAAATCAACTGAAAAAAAAAAAAGTTACCTAGAAACTACCAGTTTACACAGGTGCAAATGGATTTGATCATAGGTTAATTTACTGAGAGCCAAGAGCACAACTCCAAACTGCAAAATCAGATGCTCTCTGCATGAGAGAGAGGAAAAGAAATAGAGAAAACCCATGAATCATTGGAGGATTCTGGGGTTTTATGATCTGGAGTTTAAAGCAATCGTAAAATTTGAGAAACTGGAGATGGTTGCAAATATATGGAGGCCAATATTCCTTTAAAGAAAAATAAATCCCTAGTTTATCTATACAGTTTATCTTCAACAGAGGCTCCTGAACCCTTCCTTAGTATTATTTTTGGGTTTCTCCCTATTCACTACAATTCCAGCAAGTGTGATTCCCTACAGCAAAATTCCTTTCTTTTTTATCCCTCCATTTGCTTGATCTGTGGCAACTCTTGAATCTATTATGACACTCTGTCTGAAACAAACTTATGTCAATTCACATTCTTTCATCTACTTTTTTAATTAAATTAACTTGTTTTGTTAGTGGCACTATAAAAATGTCTGTTGCAGTTTATTAAAATCTTGCATTATGAATATTTATTTTAGATATAAACTTTCAGTGTATTTCAACAGATAAACTGCCTTCCAGTAAAGTGTGGAAGTGGGAAGGAGAAGGAGAAAAACAAAATCAAAAGGAGAAACATGCCTTTTACAGAAAAGATGCAGACCTTATAGACCTGTAATCTTGTATAAATTTGAAGTATATTAAATGCATTGCAGGCTATAGCTGGGCATTTGAGAGTGTTGAGAGGAATTAATTTGTGAAAGTCACGAATATAATTCAAACTGGGTGTAAAGAAATGTTCTAGAAGTGATATATTTACTTGTACTGGTAACATTTACTTCCTTATTTTAACAATACCTTGTACTTCTTTTTTTTTTTTTTTTTTTTTTTTTTTTTTTTTTTTGTTGTTTTTTTTTTTGTGT
>VXBX01000447.1:259069-281905 GCA_013400415.1 Scytalopus superciliaris
TGTGGTGTTCATGACCTCGTCTGTTATTGTGACATCCAAGCTGTGGTAAAAGTGCAGTTCACTAGTTTCCTAATGTGTATCAGAATGATACTTAAATTACTTGAAAATCTGTTTTTCTGTGGAAGATCTATCACCTTTCAAGCAGTTAAGGATCTTGGTCTGCTTTTCACAAATAACTGCATCCAGTTGTTATTTAAAATTCACTATGGTCAAAATTAATTTCTTGATCTTCTCTTTCAAAACATTTCACTAATTCATTTTCTGTCTTAGACAAATATCACTGTTCTACAAAATGCTTTACTAATGTCAAGCTTAAACTCCTGCTGTCTCTAGGGGAATACTTTCACTGGGTTTGTCTCAAACCTTGTCAGTCCAACTGTGCACATAGTCAAAACATTTGTGCAAGCTTTTATTACTGTCTACATTAACTATGACAACATCTGTTCTCAAGACTTGCTTACAGCAGCCTTGCTCCTCTGAAGTCACTGTGGGATATTGCTGTTAAAATCATCCTGAACTCATTTACTGGGCCATATATTGGCCCTACTTATTCTCCTTCAGCATTTTTAATTTTACATCTTTCCAGTTTTCCCCATGCATCTTTCCAATAATTCAGTCCAACAATCATTGTAAAATCTAGTCAGACATAAATATGACTTTCTTCACCTCTTTCTACAAGTCACTGTTGCTAAGGTTAGAATCAAATCAAGAAACTATACACCTTTCCACTGTACTGAATTTGGTCTGGCTGAGATGGACTTCATTTCCCCACAGCAACCCTCACAGTGCTATGCTTTGCATTGGTAGCTAGAAGGGTGATAACACACCAGTATTTTAGCTACTGCTGAGCAGTGCTGGCACAATATCAGCGCTGTCTCCCCAACATTCTGCTTCCCACCAGTAGACTGGGGGTAGGCAGAATCTTGGGAGAAGAGTTAGCGAGGACAACTGACCCAAGTTGACCAAAGGGATATTCCATACCATATGATGTCAGCTCAGATATAAAATTAAAGAAAAAGGAGGAGTGAGGAGACATTCATTATTTACAATGCTGGGCTTCCAGAGCAACTGCTACGTGGACTGAAGTCCTACTTCCCAGAAAATGGCAACCTTGCTTATAAGAAGGAGGGAATAAAATATTTATCTCTTTGCCTTTGTTTGGGTTTTTTGGGTTTTTTTCCACCTATTCTCAACCTACAAGTTTTCTGTCTTAGTTTCTTCCCCCATCTTGATGAGGGGAAGGAGTGGCTTGATGAGCACCTGGCACTCAGCCAAGCTCAACACACCAATAGTCTTAAATTATATCTAAGTGTTTTTCCTGTTCCTAAAATAACAAGCAAAAAAAGGAAGTCAACAAAATACTTTCTTCGGACTATATTGTGGGCATTTATTTTTCTTTTCATTTATGAAAACAATTGGACTTCTAATAGAGGATCATTAGGGTAGATAGAATTTCAGTTCTTGAAGGAAATGTGATGAAATTATTGTGTGGAGGTGTATTGTGATGGAATCCCAAGTCATTCAAAACTTTGGGTTTATCCAGACCTTTGGTGTGTAGACAGTTTTCCAAAACCTTAAGGTTGAAAAAAAAAAGAAAAAAAAAGGTGATTTTTTTTCCCCCCGAACTATCAAACAAAGGAAACTGTAAATAATTGATCAAAGAAACCAGAAATTATAAGAAATCATAAAACATTCTTCCACTGTGACTTTGCAGGCAGATTCCTACTTCTAAGTTTCCTTATCCGTAGCTTTGGGATGGAGCAAACTCTATCAGGTCCTTTTTGGCCTCTGCAGAGTGGCCTCTTCTGTCATCTCTGTGACCTGCCCCAGAGATGGGAGTCAGTTGCACATTTAATTAACTATCTTGGGATGTTTGGAGAACTAAAATTAATTTGTATACAAAAGTCAAATCAGTTTACTGATATCTAGGTGGAGGTTCTATCAAACCTGCACTTGGCAAAAAAAGCAAGGTTTGAGAACTTTTTCATTAGTCTACAAACTCAGCAATTATCCTGGCAAGTATTGTGGATCTGTCTATAATGAATGCAGGATGATTCAACCCATCCTGAGGTTATTGATGCTCCTATTTCAGTCTGACATTGTCTTTCGTATTTCCCTGATTACAGAAAAAAGACTTGAGGCACCTAACTTTGAGAAAGTCATCTTTCTGTCTAGGGGTTGGGCACACTGTTCAGTTTAAACTGCTTCAGAAGACTGAACTGTTTGACATGAAGTTTTAAAAATAAGAAATTTCAATACTTAATTTCAAAATCAGTTTGGTTTTATTTTTATATTATCAAATATGACAAAATAAGAAAAAAAACCAAACAAGGCAACCGGTCACATTTTAAGATTTAAAAAATAAATATTTCCACTAAAAAGAAATGTCTGGTTAAATACAGAAATGTTTTCCATAACTGGAATTTCCTAGAACACAAAAATTCCTTATTTACCAAGTGTCCTAGTTACAGTGGTCAGGTCCGGTTGATCACTGTGTGAGTGTAACCAAAACTGTGTATTCTACACCCTCTATGCTGTTTCTCATGAACTGCTGACATTGAATCATTTGCAGCACCTGCCCAGGGCACACCTGACCCCGAAGGCTACAAGCTGGGTGCTTAAGAACTCTGTGAGATAGGAAAGTTTCCTGTCTTCACACCAAGGATTAAGGTGTGATAATTCCCCTCTGGGAAGCCATTAGCACCTTCACTCCCAGCCTGAGGGGTCATGTCTGCTAATGGGCCATCAAGGATTCCAAAAATATGCCACAGCTCACCTCACAGAGTAAATCACCCATTGTGAAACTCCTACCATGGGGGAGGTACTGGACATTCCCATCTGAACCTAATCACATATCACCTTGGGGTTTGGGGACTTCTGGTACCATTCTTTGAATCCAGAGGAGGACCAGAACCTCAAAAGGACTGCAACTGCCACTCTCGACCAGACTGTGACCATCATCTTCACCAACAGGTTTTCCTTTCCTTTTACTTTGTACTTGGGGGACCACGTGGTGCTCAACACAAGGGGTGATGAACTCTATTCTGTTCGTGCACCAGGGTCCTCTGGTTTTGTGGGTTAAAACTAATTTTCCTTTGTATCATTGTATTTATTGTAACCTTTTTATTAAATTGTAACTATGACTTATAATCTCTTTTGAGTTCATTTCTCCTGCCGGTTTACCTTTAAACCAGCACACCAAGCTTCTATGGCAAAAAAATAAGTGTTAAGAATTCCTGCAGACAGCCTCTTCCATCAATTACCTGCACTTAGTGACAACAGAAAGCAGTGCAGTAGAAGAATTTTAAGCATGACTGGAAGAATATCTAGAATGCTGAAGGGTGATACATCTGTATCTGTATTTAGAATATATATATGGATAATTGAACAGTACAATGGGAGTGTATTTCATATAACAGATGTAGTACAGTGGGAATGGCTCTTGTATTTTATGTATTTATTCATTAAGTATGTACATATTGGATTTGTTTTGTCTGGTCATAATCAGAAAAAGGATGTTTTCAATACAGTTGGAGATGAAAAAGAGAAGCTGGATAAAATTGAAATATATTCTTACAAATCAGTAGCATTATTATCCACCTGAAATATAGTAGTGGGAATAGGGTCTGTCTGTACTTAGAAATAACTAATTCCTAGATGCAAGATCCTTAATCAGTTGACTCTCAATACCTTTGGTGAGTAAGAAAACCTATTCCAGTTGGCATATTGGCCATATAATTTCATTATTACTAAATGAGATTTATTTCTTCATTTTTAGCCTACTACAAAAATTCGAATTAAAAAAAAAAAAAAGATCATTTAGTTAACTCTAAGATTTTGCATTATCTAAGACCACGACTATTTTGGTTTTGTTCTCCATTTCTCTCCTCTCCTAATGATGCATTGTCAAGAACCTTTTGCCCATTTTAGAATCCATTAATCAAGAACTTGGCTAATTTAAGCATTCTTGACTATGCAATTCTTTTTCTAAAAAAGTCCCATAATTTGATATTTACTTTAAAATATTAGTTGTAAAAATTTTCAAAGGAAACTTTGCCAGAACTTGATACATTTTCCAAAAGGTCAGTTGATTTTTTTTAGTTTTTTGAAGAGATACTAAAAAGAGAACAATACATTTGATATTGCAAAGTTAAATAAAATCATGAAGACATAGTTAGCCTCACCATCCATTAGAAAAATAGGCATAATATGTGAGGAAATTAGTAAGAAGTAAGCATCAGTTGTCTTCAGTAGACTTCACTTTGGGAGGTTCAGATTGTGCTTTCATTCTAAGTTTTATGGACTGTCTTCTGCTATATGTTGCTATTCTATGTCTCCTTTCTGGGTTGTTTTGTTTTTGTTTTTGTTTTTTTGTTTGTTTGTTTGGTTTTGTTTTTTTTTGTTGTTGTTGTTTTTTTTAAAGCTAAAACTAATTATTCCTATTGCTCTCATTCTTATAAATACAAGCTTTTTTACAGCTTTTGCTACACCTTAAGTCTAAAAATCAGCCATGCTTAAGGAGGCAAAAATATACATAATGGAGTGCTGTGAACCAAATCTTGAAATCCTTTCCCATCACATTTAATTAAAATTGTAATAAAAAAAAAGGGGATTGCTATGGGAATCAGTAAAGGAATATGAATGTTTTTCTTTCTAGGTCAGTAATTCAAATCTGTCAAATTTGATGGAGATCTATAATTCCATCAGGCTCTTTGCTGTGAGCAAAAAGTTGCTTTGTTGACAATCTGATTCAAGTTAATAGCAAGAAAGAGTCTACATGGCAAACCTCTTACAGAGAATTTCAGCTACTCAGCACTCATACTGGCAAACCTTTAACAGCATAGGCCTCAAGGAAGGGTGCAAATGTAAACATACCACATTTCCTTCTTTTGGCTAGCCTAATGTTAGACACCACATCAGTAATTATTGGGTCAGAACCACCCTGTGGGGTGTGTGTGTGTGTGTGCGTGTGTGTGTGTGTGTGGTAGAGGGAAGGGATGGGTCAAACCTCATGGAGGTGGGGTGGCATCGTATCCCTCATGGCAGTCCCTGGAGCCCATGCAGGGAAGCCCCGGAATGGCTGTCAGTCACAAACAGCCTGGGAAAACTATAACACCCCACAGCTCCTGCAGCCCCTGACCCAGCTCAGATTGGCAGGGACAGTGAGAACGTGGCCTGCAATACCAGAGTGGACGGTGGGTCAGAGGCCCCACCTGGGGGGTTTCGGCCATAAAGACCAGAGCACATAAAACCAAGGCACAGGGATGGCATGTGTTGCAGCCCTGCCATCTGGACATGTGAGAGCTGGTCTGCCGCAAGGTTTCTGCGGTTTTGAGAGGAAGGCGGGGGAGGGAAAGAAAGGGACACACTCCGGGGAGCGAGGTTGGTGCTGCCGAGGCGAGCACGAGGAAGAGCTTTATTCAAAACGCTACAACTTAAATAGGGTCGGGGGGCTGGGTCCTGACCCCAGGAGCACCCTGGGAAGGTTTCTGGGAAGGGTCTGGGGCAGACCCAGCCATACAAGGCAAGATTCTTCAAAACTGGGAACACAGAGGCAGGTGATACCATATAAGGGAATGGTACAGTGCTGCAGACACGGACCAATCAGGGATGCGTTATACAGCATGAGGGATAGAAACTTCCAGCAGGGACACACAATGTCACACAGCAGTGAAACAGGGAAAAAACATGTAACATTACAAAATCATATTAACAGTCCATGTCACAGGTCTGTGTCCCTGAGGGAGCTTCTCCATTTCTGGTAGTCATCCCCTCCAACAGGTTTCAAAGGTAACCGTATGATCCATCTCTCCCTCTTTCTACTTCTCTCTTCTTACTCCCTCTGCTTCTCTTCTTAATCCCTCTGCTGCCTTTCTTGGTGCTTTGGGTGGCTTGGAGCTGGAGGGATTGGATTTTGACTTAAGTGTTGTGCATTAATATGTGCTGGGTCAGTATTGTGGTGGAACATTTTGTCTACCTTGTGTAGTGCCCTTTTTGAACCTTTGCCAAGTTCCCTTTATTTTCTCCCCTAAATTAATAAACATACCTCTTGGGAACAAGTCTGTGGCTTATTCTCTTAACACTATTGTGAGGTATCAAAGAACCCCATATATATATAAGTAAAACTCCTGGCTGAGCCAGTAAGCTTTAAGCTCCTGGGGCTGGACTGTTACCCCCATCTAGCCTAATATGCAATTACGTGGCTGGGAAACTGCCCAGCAGAAAAAGACTCACAGCCAGCTGAACATGAGCCAACAGTGTGACCAAGAAGGCCAATGGCATCCTGGTTTGTATCAGAAATAGTGTGGCCACCAGGACCAGGGAAGTGATTGTCCCTCTGTACTCAGCACTGGTGAAGCTGCACACCCAAATTTTGGGCACCTTAATTCAGTAAGGATTTTGAAGTGTTGCAGCATGTCCAAGAAGGGCAATGAAGCTGGTGAAAAGTCTGCAACACAAGTCTTACGAGGAGTGACTGAGGGAGCTGCAAGTGTTTAGTCTGGAGAAAAGGAGGTTAAGGGGGGACCTAATCTCTCTCTCCAACTACCTGAAAGGAGACAGGAGTGAGGTGGAGACTGGTCTCTTCCCTAAGTAACCAGTGACAGGACAAGTGGAAATGGCCTCAACTTGCTTGAGGGGAGGTTAAACTGGATATTGAGAAAAATTTATTCACAGAAAGGGTGGTCAGGTATTGGAATGGGCTGCCCAGGGAAGTGGTTGAGTCACCATCCTGGAGGTATTTAGATGTGTAGATGTGGTGCTTGGTTACACAGTTTAGTGAAGGACTTCACAATGCTGGTTTAACAGCTGGGCTCAATGATCTTAAAGGTCTTTTCCAAGCTGCATGATTTAGTGCCCATTTAACAGCATTTTGTATCATAGTGGGAGACCTCAGTTTCCAGTTCTGTCAAGGCACATATGCAAGCAGTAATTTAACAGATCTACCTTGCAAAACTGAAATTGACTTTATCCCTCAAATCAATTCATAGCTATGCACTCTTAGGTAATCCACTTGATTTTAAAGGTATAATAAGGTGGTACTGCTTCAGTTAAACTGCATTTTTTATATTTTCCAGCCAGGTTTGAATTTATTGTCAAGATTAACAATTGTGTATACAGTCCTGCAGGAAGAATCTGCAGAGTTAGTCAGACAGGATATTCTGGAATTATTTTTTTTCCCCCCTCTTCTCAGATAATGGCAATTCACTACAATAAAAATAGTTTTCATATATGCCACTGTCATTAGGCACATATTTGGGAATTTCTGGTCAAAAAAGGCTGCTTCATCACTTAGATGAGTAGGATAGTCAACTGTACTGGTTATCAGATTAGGCAGAGACAGAAACTGGCCAGTCCCAAGTAAGTGCCCTAGGACTGAGCTGGAAAGGCATCTCCTTTTGTGATTATGCTTCCCCCCCAACCAATATGGTGGCTAAAACCTTAGTGTTGTTCATTTAGAAACTAATTGGGTTCCTTCCATATGAGAAAATTCAGATTAATTTTTTTACTTTAGTGTAATTCAGAGGCCTGGAAGATACATTCTCTGCCCATGTTTTCATTGCTTTGAGGTAAAACATTATATGCCTCTATGTCCCGTGTCTTTTTGATATGATCAAATTTGGCTGTTGAAAAACAAAGCTGCATGTCAAAACTCTGAAATGCTTTTCAGTGCTGCATTCCTGGTTCTGGCAGACTTTAATTATTTCTGTATTGAATATAAGCAACAGTCTTGTCACAGTGTTGAACTTATCCAAATCTTATTTGCTGCTGTGTGGTCAGATGATTGAGTTGAAGCATAGGGAGGGATTAGACTCATTCTAATTTCAAGGATACGGAAAGGACTCAGCTTCCTGTAGTTGTGTTGCAGTTAACAGTGTGTACTGAAATGGAATACCATTACGTATAACTGTATCATGGGACATAGTCTGATATACCAGTGATTATTTCCCCCTCCTGCCTTCTGTCTGCTACTAATTCAAGGATCTTCTGTTACAACTCATATCTGTGACAAAGGGGAGAAAAATACCTTATTTTAGTAGCAGCTGAGCCATAGAAAGCAATGAGTTGAGGTAAATGTTTGCAAGAAATACTGAAGCCTTTACCACAACTGAACCTTGAGTGACTTCTTTAGAATAAGAAAGAGGAAAAAAAAAGTGAATTATCCAGTCTGTAGGAAGAAGAAGCAAAAAGGGCAGCAGAGAAGCCCTTAACGTATTTGTTTTATTCATGTAGCCATGGTCACAGCTTTTAGTCATGATTAATGCATGTCACTGATGCATCACTTTTAACATTATTTTTTATTTAAAGAAACTTACTAGGAAGTATTAAAAGCCTCTCAATTCAGGTTTTAAGTTAAAAAAAAAAAAAGTGAAAGCTAAAAGCAAAATGGCCACTGATGGAATGAAAATGAGGACAATCTGATGCATTACAGAAGGGAGATTACACGCAAGAGTTCCAGAGCATAGGAAAAACACTGCTAAGGTACCTGCATTGTGGGTATTTTGTAAATACTGTTGATTAGGTGGAATGGATCCGGGTTAATGTTTTCTTCCAGTTAGAAGGAAATTGAGGAAAGCAATCTTTAATTATGTTAAAAATATGTTCTGTGAAAGGGAATGTTGGGTTTGGGTTTTTTGTTTTGTTTTGTGTTTTTTTTCAGGGAGGAAATAATGGAAATAATCAAAATACCACTCCCTGAAAAAAATAGCATAGTGATATTCCCTCCTCAACGAGGTGAAGGCTTAAATCAACACCATAGCACTACAGGAAGAAAACATAATAAACAACTGGGAAACTTGGTCAAAGCAGTCAAATAAAGGTGTATGAATGATGTTATTAGATGGGCTTTCTTGTCACTCACTACCTCTTCACTCATAGTGAAGTAATGCTGTATGATAATTAAAAAGTATTAAATAACTAAGCTTTTGAGTAAGACAATGAGGCTTTTTTTCTTAGAGGTACATGAAATGCAGTTAGGTGAACATATACTGATGCTTGGAAATTTTAACATGTGCTTGCAGAGGCAAAGCAGCAGAAGGTAGGCCTGCAGATATTTGTTTATCTGTTGCCTTGTGTGTGGTAGCTGACTGAAAATTCTTGATTTAGTTGTGTTTCACATCTGTTTTGGTATGATATAATATGAAAAAATTTTGACTGAAGAGAGATGAGTTAGGATTTTTGAAATATTTTTAGATGTTATTGTAATAAAAATGTTAAAGGAAAGAGTTTATGAGATAAGTTACAAAAACATTTCCGCCTTTCCCTCTTTACAAAAGAGTAAAGCTAGTTTAATTCATGCAGTGATTCACTTCAGGGAGTCAGTGATTCCTTAAAAATGAATAGCATGCTAGTTATAGAAATATAAATTGGTAAAAGCTTGTAAATAGAATATTGCTAAAATTACTGTTTATAGACAATTTTCAGTTAAAGAATTCCTGCTTTCAAAATTCATGTCAAAAAATATTAAATATTTTCCAAATATTGAAGTGATCTCAAACATTTTTAGATGCTGACAAGCAAGTTTTAAATGCTATGTTTCAACAAATTTTTAGGAAATTACACAGTCTTTGGGTAATATCTAGGCTAATGATTGTTAGAGGAGAGGAAAGAGGCTGGCTGTGGAGGGACAGCTTGATCAGTGCAGGTCTGTGACTGCCTGAGCTCTGAACACTGTTTGCTGTGTTTGTATGGAACCTTGCTATGTTTAAGGATTGTTTGCAGTTTGGAGTCTGCACCCAAGATTGAGGATTTTATTATTCTGTATGTTTTTCCTTTGTTTCACTGTGCATCCCTGCTGGAATTTTCCATCGTTCATGGCCTGTAACCCACGCCTCATCGGTCCCTGTCTGCAGCAGGGTACCGTTCCCTTATATGGTATACACCTGCCTCTCTGTTGCCAGTTTTGAAGGGTCTTGCCTTGTATGGCTGGGGCTGGTGAAGCAGAGCAAAACCTAAAATCCTCAGACAATGTAACACAAATTTCCTAGGGAATGTTTAACTAGAAGCCAGGACTTGGGGATTGTCTGGAAATGATAGTGAGCTACAGAGGAAGGATAACAAGAGATAAAGGAGGTAACAGGATTTGAGGGAAGAGCTCTTGCAACATCCCATCTTGAAATCAGCAGGAACCAGCAAAGGTCAAAAGTTCATGATGATGAGGAGAAGGAATTCGACCACTACCACATGAAATAACAGGNCCCTCCTCCCGGTGCGCTTTAGCAGCACTGACCTCACTCCCTGGAGTGTGTCTCTTTCTTTCCATGCCCCACCTTCCCCTCAGGACCGCAATTGATAGTCTTCATCATTAGTAAATTTATTCTGAAACTGCAATATACACATTTGTGTCCTCTGGGCATACAACTCCATACTAAAGGAAAGATGATATTTTGCACATCTTTTCTTTGTGCAGATATGACATCACATGAAGATACTTTTTGACTAAGATGTCTCAAAGAAAGGAGACCACCAGAATAATTTCTGAATTTAAGAGTTGCAAACTCACAGATGAGATGATTCAGTTGACTTCTTTAAAATACAAATAACTCCTAGTGACAGAGATTTAGTGGAAGGAAGAGATTTTGCTTTTTTCCCCTAGGGAAAGAATTATTTCATTATTTAAAAAGGAAGTGGATTGCATGCTGGCTAACACCACAGGCAAATAGTGGTGCCTAAGTAATCCTAACTCTAACTCTGATTTTCAAGCAGCATTTCTATTGTCATAACCCTAAATATAACCCTTTTCTACTGGTGCGCTTTTTGTTTTAATGAATAAAAAACCCAACAAGTTGGGAAAAGTAGCAAATTGGAAAACTGTGTGCTCCATTAAGACAACTGAAGTGAGGATTTCTTTTAAGAAATCAAACAGAATAGCATATCTGAAAGAGGGATAGTAAAACATTCAGTAATTGTGTTTCCATTACTTTTTCCTAGATGGTCTGCCTTTTTATTTCCTAAGTGGTCAAGCTGTTTTCTCTGCTTTTCTTTTCAGTTGTTCTGATCCTGATCCTTGTTTCTCTTCTGCTTTATTTTTCTCACCTTTTTTATCTTTTTCAATTTCCCCCTACATTTCTTACAGAAAATGCCATCTCCCTGCATATTGTGCTCCTTTATGCCACCTCTTCAATGGCATAGCTGAGGGCACTTGGTCTGTTCAGCCTGTAGAGCTCATTGTAGTCTACAACTTCCTTGTGAAAGGAAGAGGAGGGGCAGGCACTGATCTCTTCTCTGTGGTTACCACTGACAGGACCTGAGTTGTATCAGAGGAGGTTTAAATTGGATATTAGTAAAGGGTTCTTCCCCTAGACGGTGGTTTGGTATGGAATAGGCTCCTCAAGCTTTACAGCACCATGCTTGAGAGAGTTCAAGAAGCATTTGGACAATGTTCTCAAGCACACAGTGTGACTCTTGGAGATGGTGCTGTGCAGGGCTAAGACTTGGACTTCAATGATCCTTTGGGTATCCCTTCCAGCTCAGAATATTCTGTGATCTTATTTTTCCCTGACATATCAAGCTGAAGGCAATTAGACCTCACAACATGTAGCACTTTAGTTTTTATTTATTAATTTATTGATAATCTCACAAGTGAAAGACTGATGTATTAACATATTTCATTTTGCAGAAGGAAATGGTTAACACTTGTTATACCTCACATGACAAGACTGCACAAAAGTCAAATTATGTCCCCTTGAAGTAGTTATGGAGTGGAACAACCTGGCAATTTCTAGTTTGCTACTTAGCCTCAGCCTATCTGGAGAACAAATAGCTTGAATTAGATTGCATTTTTTTAAGCTTGAAACCAACACAAACTTTCTCTGATAGTAAGAAAGACTGCTTCTACTTTGGTCAGTGCTATCTTGTGCTGGGGACCTCTGCCTTTTCTGATGCTGAATGTCTTATAGTCTCTCCTGTATGTTACTATTTTAGCACAAAGCAGGAGAAACCAAAAATACATTCTTTGGCTTAAGTGGTGGAGCTACTTTTGCTGCTGATGTCTCTGATTAAAGTAACATTCCAAATATGTGAGGCGGAGAGAAGAATTTGAGGATTCATGCAGCACTCCTAGCCTTGCCTTAGCCACTATCATGAACTTGGTCTTTGCAAGCAGATAGCTCTTGAAGAATGACTCTCTACATCACGAGGGAGTTCCTATCCTCGTTATACACCCAATAGCTTATATGCATGCGAACTCTCCTTCCAATGAACTTTATCCACTTGTCACAGAAGTGAGGTTTGTCCCTGGCTGTTTCTTACTCCTTTGAGAACAGAGAATGCATGAGCTTGTGTCCCTGAGCAGTAATGATTTTCAGATACTTCTATTCAGCTCACATACAAGAAGTTAAAAATCCTATACAACTATTTGTAAGTACCTGGAGACTTAGGGGTCTATGCCAGTTATTAAAATCAAGTACATAATTGCTATTTCTGTGGGAAAATATTCACAGAGTAGGAGTCCTTTAAAATGGGCACAGAAACCAATTATATACGTTGAGGGGATAAGATCCAGATCAAATTTTAACAGGATATAGGCACTCAGTGGTGGCCTTTTTCTACATACAATAATTGAGGATTAAGATAAAAGTCATGGTCTTCCATTATCTACAATTTACAGTTTTCAAAAAAATGGAGGCACTTCTTCAACTGCCACAATGGTGACAAGCATAAAATAACTTGTCAATGTCACTGCAATGTCCCTGAAATTAACTCTTCATTTCACTCCGAATTCCTGCTTCTACAAGTTATGCATAAACAGCTCCCACTCTCATTCCAGTAATTCTCTCTAAGAACCCTTAACACTCTTACCTGTGTAGAGAAAGAATGTTAAATATTCAGTCATGATGCTGACTTAAAAAAAAATAATTAAAAAATTAGCTACTTTGTACTTTAACTGCAACTTAGTGTTTACCCTAGTTTCTGGCTTTGAAAACGTTTAATTTAAGGGTTATATAAAGAACAGAAGCTACAGGGCAGAAACATCTTCAGCCTGAACTCCCCCCATTTTGACTGTTGGAAGTGGGATTTCCAAAGAGAAGCTCCAAGGGAAGGTGTTCAGAAATGTTTCACAGATACATTACAGGTGAAGTCTACCACCCTTCCTTTCCTTCTTTTCCTTCCTTCCTCTCCCCTACTCCACTATCTCTGCTTTTTAATTTCTTTCTTCCTTTCTTCAATAATCTGAAAAAACTAAAAGACAAAACTGAGTAAAAGTAGGCTTTGGATAGAAATAATGCATTTGATGTCTCACTTTGCTTAACTTTATTTGTTTGCATGTAGTCCTCATCTGCTTATGGGAGGGACATGACTTTGAATCTCATTCAATTAACTACCTTGTGAGCTGCCTTATTTTCCACTCCAGAGACGATTTTTTTTTATTATTATTTTTCACCTTTAGATTGTTTAAAATTGTAGGCTGGAACCAAGATGGAGAAACATGTTTGTCACATCTTTCAAATAATGGAAAATTAAAAATCTGCTGGTTTTGTGTTTATGCAGTTAATAGATAGTTCCTTCTCTCTTGAATTACTTATTAGACATTACAAGTGACTTTAACAATAAGTATCATGCAGGACACATTTTTGTTGAATTTCCTTATATTATTAGAAGTAAATATGGGAACCAAGGATAGATCTATCAGCTGCAGTGGGAAAAAAGGGAGAGGAAAAAAAGGTGCTATACTGAGTTCAGAGTAAGGGATGTTAATGAAGTGTTGTGATGTTTTTTTACTGCAGATTTTCAACTATAGTAATTTGATTCTTCTTTCTTCCCTTCCTTGGTGGCTTGTGTCCGACTACACACTTCTCTGTGGTACAGTTAGTGTTGTTTCTGCCTGCACACTTATGAGAAAGAATGCTAAAGCTATGTCATTTAAATCAACAGTTGTCTTCACAGTATTTATTTTGCCAGCAATTATTGTCACTATACATTGTTATGTTCCAATCAGCTTCAACACCCACTTTGTAAAATGTTGTGTTGCCTTCCATTGTGAAAAATCTAGAGTAGTTCCATGAAGTATGTTGTTGGAATATGCCCTGATGTGGTGTGAAATAGTAAGGTTCACCAGTCTCATTTCATATTCAAGATCTTCTCTGTGTCTTTGTGTAAGTGATATAACAGTTCATGAGACAGCTGTGGATTTGAGCACAGGAGCCACAAAGCACACCTCTGAGAACCAAGAACAGAAACAGCAGTGCAATTTAATATCAGGCAGTGGAATATTTATTTTTATTCAATCTGCTACATATAAAAATCTGGCTATACATGAAAACATAACTGTGAGACACAATCTTTTCAGAGCAGGAGAAATAGTAAAACTCTTCACTGTCCCTTTCTGCTTTCCTTATTCTATAAGACCAAGGCTGAGAATTTGGGGTGGATGAGGAGGCAAGTTGCATGCTTTCTTCCTCAGATGTCTTCTCAGGGGACCTCCTTTACAAGTCTGAGCAGGAAATGGCACTTACACAGCAGGGCATCATCTGTTAATCCAGTGCAATAGATGTTGTAGGTTATTCATTCCCTCAACATAAACTGAAACTCCTGCAGTTCCCTCCTAGTGCTTCTTAGGTAGGGTATATGTTACATTTTCCTGTGTGGTTTCAAAATCCAGACTTTGACTTCTATTACTTTGCTGTTTATCAATTAGAATTTTTTTTCTTTTACCATGGGAATATTGAATAATTATTTCTTTCTCTACTTGTTTGCACATCTGGGTAATCACCATAGCAACTGATATATGCCAGGTGTCTGCTCCAAAAGAGCTCTATCCTCCCAGTCTCTCCTACTAAATTCATTACAGTAATTGCCAAGCAGATATTAAATCAAACCCAGGAGTCAATAAAAGATTGAAAAGGTATACTTCTCATTACAAACACTGTAAGCAATTTCTAGATAATGTAAAATAGATATCAAATATATAAATCACTTCAATGCAACTCTAACTGAGAAGAGGCCAGACCTGTACTTTGGAAAAAGTTCTACTGATCTTACTTGTCTAATATCTCTCTCTCACTGCAGTGAACTATTTTTATTTTGTTTTATTCCTGTAGATATATTCTGCACAAATGGTAAGCCTTTTTAGCTTTTTGTCATGCTAAGACTGAAGTACAATGCACTCCCTTAAACATACCCGAAGATAATAAATGCATAACTACTAAGTTTTATTCTTCTTTTTAAGTAGGTGTTTGTTCACTGCCACAAACAAGAGTTTACTTTATAGTGATAAAGAAATTCTAATAATCTGTGAAATTTCACATGAAATTTTGTAGAAATAAGTAACCACATTTCAGATCTAGAACTAGTTTTTATTAAATTGTTGCTGAATACTTTTAATATGTTTAGTTAATTAAACTGTCTCTCTCCCTTACCCATATATCTATATCTCTGCATCTCTTCCTCTTTCTGTCTCACTCTTCTCCTTTTTCTTTCCATGTCAAATCCTGCCCAGTGAACTAGTTTGCACAATTACTTTTGAGTGCACATATAGAAAGGTGACTTTGCAAAAGAGTAATGCAATTTGATGGAGGATCATAAATTAAATTGAAAGGCTTTTTCTTATGATCCCCTGTTCCTTTAATAAAAATTAATGTTACATGTTACCCTAAACTGCTGCTATTGTAGAAAATCAAAATTTTGAGTCATGTGATTTGGATTAGTTTCTTTAAATGGTGCTTTTGTTTTCCTTTGCTTTTTTAGAAAAAGTGCATTATTTTCCAAGGGGTCTTTTCATTTTACCATCTGCATCCCATAATTTATCCTTCTTTCCTAGCTTTGGAATACATTGTAGGGACGGAATAGTCTCTCTGATAATTTCAAGATTTTCATTGAAGGTAGACACATTTTTTGTCCTAAATACGCCTTCCACAAAATCTTGCCTTTGGGTCACTCTAGGAGATTTGTATGACACGATGAGTGTGGAGAATATTTCTCTTATTAAAGAAATAATAAGCTGAACTTTTTTTTTTTCAAGACATAGTCAGAAAAACACCAATTATTTGATAAACGAATCTATTTTACAGTAAACTAATTGATTTTAAATTCTTATTTTTTGACATAGTAAATTTCTCAGGTTTATTGAGGATAAAGGTTACTCCACATTTTCTACAACATTAAAGTGTCTATATGGGTGTGTATATATATGTGTGTGTGTGTGTATATATATATATATCCATCACACAGTAGCTGTAATGTTCCATCCTCATTCCCATCCTTATTTCCATTTCCATACAGACATATCTTACAAGACAGTACCTGAAGTACACAGGACCGTGATCTAAGGTCAACGATGTAATTTTTGGTGTTGAAAATTATAGCCAAGCATTTTTTCATGTTAGTTGTCTTTTACCTTTCACTTGAATTCTGACACCCTCAGGATCTTTGAGGACACTAAAGCATCTGTCTTTGAAAACTGCCACCGTGCAGCTGTCTAATTTTTTTTTTTTAAACCTTTTTAAATTAGTGGATCAAATGAAAATTTGTTTTCATTTAGTATAATAGTGCAAAGGTAAGTTTTGGAGAATTGTGTTTAGTCATCAAAAGGATTACAATTTCCTTCACCCCACTGGCTCCTACCAATATCAGAGAGCATGTTTATCTCCCTTCAGTGAAATAAGCACTTGGTCACTGCATAAATTAGCTTAAATTAAGGGGAATGCCTGATCATAGCCTTTGGTTTTGGCAGCACTTCTGGGAACAGTGATGTAAACTCAGTTTGAAGATCCATTGGCCATAAAAGAAATAAAATTTGTAATCTATTTTAATTTCTGAATGTTGCCTGGCATTCTTAGGAAGAAAACTTCCACGACAGAGTAAGGCAGAGAAAGATCCTTTACTAAAGTTCGGCTAAAAGCTTTTAGCATACAATGACACATGTGCCGGGAACACAGAATTCTACAAATTTATGACCCTACTTAACTTCCCTATCTAGAACATACATCCAATGTCTAACTAACCCATCCTACAAACTGTCTCAAACTTCATCTTTATACTATGACTAAACAATATTGTATTTTGACTATAACATGTTCTAATAGCTATCTGAATACAGCCTAATATCTCCCCCTTAGCACAAAAACAGGCTTCAAAAATGTGACACAGAGGTTAAAATCTAGCTTAAGTATTTGGTACAGGGGTTATAAGCTATTTTTCAAATGCAAAAGACTATAAAACTATATACAACTATATTAAAATCTACATCTATATTAAGGCTTACAGCAACATGAAAGGAAATGGTGGAAAGAAGCTATGTAGGGGATGGGTGCAGAACATGCCACCTACAAGTCCATTGAAACATTCTAAGGCTGAAAAAATGCTCTATTTATAAAAATCATTGTGTCAGACAGCTCCAGAAAACAGAAATTTAATGAATTACTGGGTTTGGTCCAGAGAACCAACTTGAGAACTCCTATAGTAAGTAAAGCACCAAATCCATGTCATTACCGCACAGTAGCAGCTAGAAAGCAAATAATGCTACAGAGATGCCCCTATTTTTATGTATAGTTATTCAATATTAGGCATCTGTGTAGGAAGGAATGGGAGACTGTGAAAGGGAGTGAATTAACTATTAGACTGTGATTTTTGGTTATTTACAGAGACACAATACTAATCAAAAGCATCCTCTAAAATTCACCTTTTTTGAGTCCCATTTGTTATTTCTTTACTACCCTTACTGGTGTTCACCAAGCTTCAAAATGGTTAATGGAAAACCAAGTGAAAGATTGAGATTCTTGAAAACAGAACTTCCCCAGAATGTAGATTATCAATGAAACAGCTCAGATCTGTGATGTACTTACACCTATAGTATTGCTACTCTTGGTTGCAATGTCAACAAAGCTTTAACTTGGCCTTTGCCCAGGAAGTGTAATGAAAGAAGACTTTTTTCTTTCAGTATTAATGCTAAAGCTGGACAATATTGACCCTTATGTGCAATGTAGGCCATGCATAAAATAACCTAATGCATTGTACATCTTCTAGATGTAATTTAAAGCATAAGGAGGTGTTCAATAAAATTTTAATGATATTCTAAGCATTAAGCAGACTCAAAATAGACTTCAGAATTCAACCTAGCTGTTTTCTTCAAGTGCAACAGTGGAAAGAAGAAATTCTTTGCTTTTTAGATTTCATTCTTTATCTCCTTGCATAAATTATGGATTCCTGAACAGGATCTGTTATGAGATTATGCAAAATTAATTATTACCTTTCTGAAGTAAAATATGAATAACCCTAGAACCTGCTATCGTGTCAAACGTATCATGCAGTGTCTAACAAATAGCCTTGAGGGGCTTCATAATTACTGAAAGGGACATTAGAACTGACAGTTTTCAGGTGTATGCTGCAGAATAAAAAGGAAATATTGTAGACTTTATTAACAATTTCTCATTTATATTTACACGTTTGACAAATCCAACAACTACTGTCTTACAAGAAAGATCTGGTTTTGCTACCTTTCAAATGAAGATGGATGCTTCAAACTAGCTTGTTTTCTTTACTAACAGGAGGGTACGTGACATCCTGCAGAGACTGACTTGTAAGTCTTATAAAGCTATTATTTAAGTAGTTTCCAATGCATTTATTGACATACCTTTCTAGCTCATAGCTGTGATAATTTTAAGGTGAATTAAACTAGCATTTTAGGTATAGTTTTTATGGCAATGAGTATAAAACAGTTATTTTTAGCCCACATAATTTTCTGTAATTTCACATGAAGAGAATCATTGCATATGCAAAGCATATCAGGTTGAGTTGTTTAATTTCTTATGTGACTGTTACAGTACTAAGTCTGCCTGCCACTTAGTAAAACAACAATAATAACAACAACAAAAACAAACAAAAAAAAACAAACCATATTTATCGTCAATATTTCTTTTTTACAGAAAGCTTGCCAGGTGAACTCTAGCTTCTTTACACTGAATATTACATTCACCACTGGACTAGTCCTTATTTCAGCCAATTTTCAAAACATTTTGTTTTATGATTTTTACTTTCAACAATAATCATATCTTTCCCCCTCTCTACTATTTAGAGAGGTAACTGAGAGTCAATTATTCTAGACCAGTAATTTCCTTAATATTCCACAGGTGCCAGTCAAATATGCCCTCTGTGATTCCTTCATGTCTGCATTCTTTGTCCTTTACCAATATTTGACATGTCAGTGAAAAAGAAAACTTAACTTTCAACAGTAACTGTGTTTCTGGTTTTGTTCAGTTATTTTTGTTTAGTTTTCCATTGATTCTTCTCTGAGTCAATACACCATTTTTATTTTTTTTTATTTTCTATCACATTTGTTTGTGGTTTTTTTTTTCTTTCATTTGCATAGTTTGGTCCTTCTCATTATCTGTGCAAAAGTACTGACCTGTCATATGCACGCATAATACAGTTTGTCAAGGTAAAACAAATTTTGAAGATACATAATTTATATCTACCTTTGTGGTCAACAGATTAATATAAAAAAATATCAGATCAAAGACATTGATGAGCTGAAGTTTCCCATGGATAAGAAATCCCAGCTCCTGATCACTTGAAACAAGTATTCCTTGAATTGTTTGTAATAAGCTATGTTAACCAGTCAATATTATACAATACTGAAGAGCGTGAACTGAATCTAAGCAAGCAAAGAACTGACATTTTCCCATGGCTAGCTCCCAGAATTTTCAAGTACTTTTAAAAGATAATTACTGTATATTGGAAGTATATTTCCAATGCTAAAATTAGGGCAGTTAAACTACAACACTGAATTATAGAAATTAAAAAAAATACCCAACCCACATTGCTAATTCAACTATACACAGACCTGGGATAGCGTCATCTAGATAGCTTTCAGGACCTTCATAATCAGGGAAATTAAACCATGCAGAAATAGTTCTCCTACAGTACTGTTAAACGTATACAAAAGCATTGACTGTAGATGTCAGTCATAGAAATGGTATCAAAGGCAGTTTCAAATGAAAGTATAATTTTCCTTTTCTGTGTGTGAAGAAATGAACTAAACAAGTCCTGTCAAAATGTTGAGAATTATGCTATTTTCCACCTTTCCCTAAATTGCTGTGAGCTCAGATTGTACATTAATAAAACACAGAATCACATTCTCCAAACAGAGAGTGTTTTTGAGCAAAACAGAAACTTTACAGCATGTCAGAGGAGCAAGCAGAGCTCTTTAATATGGTACTATTTCATCCTTCTCTCATAATGTCCAAATTCTGCAGGGACATGCACAGGTTTAGCTTTATGCACTGAGAGTTATTTCTCTAACTTGACAGGAAGCTGAATTCCCATTACATTAAAAAAGGCCTGCGCTTTTTGAGGTTTGGATTGCCAATCTGCCAGCTACACATATTATGTTTTCTGATCAAGAATTCATAAGCAAAAATAATTTTTTTCTTCACAGTGTCCAGGAAAGCTTTGGTATAGAATTCAAAACTCCTGGATAGACAAACCAGTCTAATTCAGACATTTTTAGCAGTGATAAACTTGCATGTCCTCCAAACATCCTTTCTTAAAAAAATGAAAAATAATCGGACGCATTATTTTCTCAAAACATCATGTTGACACTTACTTGTATGTTCAATGGAGCAAAGGTTTTCACTATCAGCTTAAGATAAACCAACATCCCTGAGACTTGTAAGTAATATTACACTATTGCCAAACTCGTTTCAAAACTAATCATCCTGATGAAAAAATGAATCCTGATCCTGATTTAGCTATAGGCCTATGAAAAAGTTAGTGATGAATGATAACCCCACACAGACCTTTTGAATATAAATTAGGGACAAATATGTCTGCCACATCAAATAGGAACCTGATGTGAAGTCTGAGAACAGTGGACTTTAGAACACAGTGGTTCTTAAACTCATTATGATATTTGTCCAAGATAAAAGCACTGTGCAATTTATTTCCATTTTTTTATAGAAGTGCAGTCTGGAGATGAAAGCAACTTAAAATTCTGTAATTGCCTTCTCTGTGTTCCTTTCTTCACTTTGCATTATACAATAAACTGATGCTTCCTGTTAACTTCTCAGCATTCAAGGAACTAAATTGCATTGCAACTGAAAAAAAAATATTTGGATCAATATTGATGTGATAGTGACACAGAAGACTTTTCCAAACCTTTTACAAATCTGAACTACATACACTCCCTTGAATTCTATTTTCAATGTGAAAAATATTTGTTTTCTATATCTTAGACTACTAGATCTTGATGTTCAATGATGATTCCTGTCAGACTTGACGGGAAGCTCTCTGCTCCCTGACCCCCGCCCGGTGCTGGCTTGAAGCCCCTTGCAGCCACAGGAGAGGGGGACGATCCATACCCGGCAGTAACCCAGGGATTGGGGAAGGATGGGTGAAGCAGCCAATAGGATTAGGGGAAGGGCGGAGCTGGTCTCAGGGGAGCCGGACAGTTTCGCAGCGTCCCAGCAAACCCCGTGGTTACTGCCAGGTAGGGGGTTCACAGAGCTTAGGGGAGGACTTGTTACAATAAAACACAAGAGGTAAACAGTTTCTCTGCTTCTTTGGTCCTGGGTGGGTTTCTGTAGTGATGATTTCAGTTCTAGAGATGTGCCTTCAACTTCTCATAGCTGCCATTGTTCCCCACAGATTTCCAAACCAAAAAAGTAATATTGGTACAAAACAGTAACTTAGAAAGATCAACATTATGTTGCTTTGAAGAATCAGTAGGGCTATCTGCAAAAACTGTGTGTTAATAGAGACTGGGAAATGTCCAAATGAAAATTGGTAACATGTGATGTCCCTCAAGGGTCTGTACTGGGACCGCTACTACATTTGTTAATCACATAGATTAATCACACTTCTGAGTGTGATTACACACCCTCAGAAGGTTAGTGCATGACTCACGAAGCTGAGTGGTGCCACTGGTGTGCTAGAGGGATGGGATGACATCCACAGGGACCTTGATGGGCTTGAGGAGTCAGCCCATTTGAGCATTATGAAGTGTTGCTCAAATGAAGGCCAAATGCAAGGTCCCACACCTGAGTTGAGGCAATCCTCAGTATAAATAGTGATGTGGGATGAATGGTTTGAGAACATCCCTGTAGAGAAAAACTTGGGGAGCCTGCTATACAAAAAAATGGATATAAGCTAGCAATGTGCTCTTGCCTTGAAAATAATCAGAAAGCTATAACATCTCTCTTATGTAGAAAGGTTTAGATAGTTGGAGTTGTTGAGCCTGGAGAACAGAAGGTTTCAGGAACACACTGTTGTGGCCTTTCAATATATAAAGGGGGTTTATCAAAAAGACAGGAAAGACATTTTACCAAGATCTGTAGTGATAGTACAAGGGATATTTTTAAACTAAAATAGGATATATTTACACTGGACATAAGTAACAAAACTTTTATGGTGAGAATGGTGAGATACTGGAATAGTTGCCCAGAGAAGTTGTGGTTCACTTGAAATGTTCAAGGCCAGGTTGGACAGTACTTTAAATAACCTGATCTAGTGGAAGGTGTCACTGCTTTTCACAGGGTGTTTGACCTAGATTCTCTTTGAAGGTCCCTTCCAATCTAAACCATTCTATGAATCTGACACTATGATTCTGTGTTTCTATTAAATAAAATGAATGAAAAGGAAGCATTTATTAAACATTTATTACAATATAATGATTTAAGAAATAAAATAATAACAGAAGTAGTTGCAAAACTAAAGCCCATATAGGCCTGCTGTGAAATAAATGTATTTATATATAATACACCAAAAAAATTGAACACAATTCTTCTATGTTTGAAAAAAATGTCTTTGTTCTGTCACGAATAGTGCTCTGCATAGGATATACCGAAGAATGAACTGTTTTCTCTGCAGTCAACCTTACTGTAAAACAAAATTCACAGGGGGGGG
>VXBX01000448.1:0-97867 GCA_013400415.1 Scytalopus superciliaris
TTGCTACTTAATATTTGAAATTATTAGCATTGTAATAGCAGAATTTATGAGTGATGTATTCAGCCATCAGTGTACATAAACCTGTATTGATTAAAATAATATCTAAAATTCACGATGGAGGTACAGTCTAACCCCTAGGGATTAATAACCATTTGAGAAGCATTGATGGCTCAAGGTGCAGTCAAGGACCATTAACCCCACTTTGTCATTAATACCCAGAAAATGTTCTGCACCAAGGTCATTATTGCTGTTATAAACGCTAATGAAAACTAACACAGACATATGGATTTTTTGCTATAGTTGATGTATACTCAATTGATGTGTACAAAGCATGACCCAAGCATCAAGAGCTTGTCCTGCTCAGGAGCCTCTCAGGTTTGCTTAAATCATTTCTCAGCATTCTGTTTTGCCTTTTAATTCACTGAAATCTTCAGCATTGTTTCTCTGCATATGTCATGCTCAAGTGAAAGGAGCATTTGTTAATAGTAGCTAACATCTAAAATAATTTTACAACATTGAAGGTGAGATAAATTTTCAGTATTCTTCTAAAAAAGAATCTGTTGAGAATTCCTTAGTTTATTTCTTTTCAGTTGCTCAGGTCTCAATTTAGAAGCTGTTCTGTTTGATTCACGCTACAGAGAGGTGTATATTTTGCTAGCAGGAAGGATAGAGTAGTCACAGCCTGTTAGCAAAATATACACATCTCCAACAGGGAAGGCTAAATTTAAGAAATAACGGATGTTTTTTACAAGGCAGGATATAAGCAAACAAACAGAAAAATGGTTCAAAAACAACTGCAAATATTAAAGAGGATGTAACAAATTCCACAGCATTCTTAGCAGATTATCCCAAGAGAAAAGGTGAAGCTTATATATACATAGAGCTGTGTGGATGTCTGTGTTAGTGTGTAAATTTAACATGGAAGGCCATTTAGTGCACACATAACAATAATATTCTATAGAAGTGTCCTTACTAACTGCATAGCTGGAGACTGATTCAGATTTTTGACAAATCAGCATTCAAATTTCTTTGTTAGAGGAGCAAATAAATACTGACTGTCGCCAAAAAACACCACTTACTGCTGAACTACATTTGATTTCCTTCAATATATTGCATAATTTAAGTATTAGTCTCTAAATCTATGTTCACACATATAAGGATTTTACTCTTTTTTAAAGATCAGGATAAGTCTTTAATGTTTACCTTTAATATTTCATGTTTAGTTTACCATAAGAGAGGAACTGGATCCTTTACTTGGGATTGTGTGCACACATCAGTAGGATGCCCCATGATGTTTGCAGAGGGAGACAGGCAGGTATTTATCATAAATGTTTGCCTGTCCTGCTTGCCCAGCTGTTTATACTTGCATTATTGTGAGCAGCTGGAAGGACTGCTGCTCTCCAGCAATGAGTGCCTGACTTCCCTGGATGTTTCATTGCTCAGAAAGATTATTATCAACAGTCCTTGTCAAATTATAAGGGAACACAAAGGGGGAAAAGGGAACTACTATTCAAGGTGCTGTTCTGGGATGCCATCAATTCCTTCAGTGGTGAGATATGGAATACACTTTAAATATACCAATGACCAGTGATTTGAGAGGGTCTTCAATGTGTTGCAGAATTTAAAATTTGAATTGCAAAAAAATAAGGACAGAAACAAGCAGAGTGGGCTCCATCAGCTGTCACCAAGGCCAAGGCCAAGGGCCACACTGAGAGGGAAGGGGAGTCTCAAAGTACCCAGCAGCAGTGCTGGGAAAAAGGGATGGTGGCAACCAGCCAGCCACAACCTAAGTATGAGCTGAAAGGAGGGTGGTACCACAAATACGGGCCTCACTCAAAGAGGGTATTGTATCTATGGCACAGTGTATGATCATTGTCACCTACTACCTGGCACAGCAGAGACCGCAGCTGGAGGAACAACACTTTGTGGAAGGTGGAGGCAAAATGGAAGCAATCCAGAGGAACTGTGAGGTAGGAAGGTAAAACTTTAGCAGAGACAACCTATTTGGTATCAAAAGAATTGAGTCTGTTTGGTCCAAATCTCTGTCTTCTGATATGCAGAAGGTTATTTACAGCAGAGAGTGGTCTGTTGTTCTCCTGCTTCAATGAGTCTGCACAAGAAGCAGCTGGCTCAGTTTGTAACCTAGACTCAGATTTAACATTAAGGAAAATGTTTGAATGATAAGTGTATACAGGACTACTTGGATTTTTAACCTTCTGCAATGGTGTCTTTTTCAAACAATAGAGATCACCCCCCGTCAAGACCAACTTGCCTTTGGACTGCACCCAGAGCAGGAACACGGACTCCACAACTTATTTGGGTCCTCCCCGTCCTGCTTCCCCACAGCTCCCTGACTTCATGATACAAAATCAAAAGCTCCTTTTCAAGAGTGACAGATGCAGACTGGTGGCTGTATCAGTACAAGTCTGCTAGATGTAAGGCTAAAAGCTATACATATACAAGCTATACAAAGGTAAAGCTGAGAATCAGCTACTATTATGCACTGTCAAAAAATGCTCTGAGATTTAAGAGGTCTGCCTGACTCATAAAGGAAAGATACTGTCTTTCCATCTAAGCTTGATCTCAGCCTGTAGGCCTATGTGAAGTGCTATAGATTAAGTGGTTGCAAATCCATCCCTTGTCAGCAGTAAAAGATGTGCTACAAATCAGCCACATTCACTCAGCTTTTCTCCACTAACACTGAGTCAAGAAAACTGGTTTACACCTCATGGTCTGAAGCAGAGAGAGAGAGAGAAACTGTTCCTAAAAGATAAGTTTCAGTACTGGTGTTATCCAACATAACTTTATAATTGCCAAAATGGTTTGGCTCATGATCCATATTTGGAGAGCTACAAGTTTCCATTCTGTGCCATTTTCCTACTGCCTTAAATACTGTGTTTGATATTGTAGCTGAATTTCAGATTGGCTGATGATGGTGCAGTTTAAACTTACACGATTAGTCTTGCAGTGAATAAATAAGTAATTCACCTACAATAGTTGCCAGTTGTATTTACACAGGTGTCTCTTTCATGGAATTGTGACAAATATGCATGTCGTGGTCCAGCTATCATGTGACTGCTTCAGTTTCAGTATTCCATATTCAAGGTCTTGGACTAATATATCTTGGTGTGTGCCAGCAAACTGCTCCCTTCTCATTAAATACTGCAAGACTGTTAGACATCTGAGAGTGCAGCCTTCTAAATAGTCTTTAGATGAGGGCTACCTTTCAAAAAAATAAAAAATGTGACCTTCCAAAAAGCAAGGAGAAATGTTGCATTCAAGAATATACTCAAGAAACTTAGAATGTGGATATGCAATTAATTTAACATGTATCTTAAGCATATGTCACAGGAATAACTGATGCGTCATTTTTAATGGTCTATTTGTTTTCTCCCACAAATACAATTCAGTTACTTTCTCTGCACCTAAGATCTCGTAACCTTAAAAAATCCTACATTCTGCCTCAGCTGTGTGCAGTTGTTATTGTTATTTGTATAATTTTTAACATTTATTTCCCTGGGAAATAAAGTACTGAGATGAGAAACTTGCTATCCAACATATGCCAGGTACAGTAATCAAACCACAAACATCAAGGGGGTTTTGGGTGGTGTCTGTGGTATCTGCTGAAGGAAGAGAAAGTGGACATGGAGATCCTGGCACCATTACTGTTACCTGACCTCAGGTGTCCCTCTGTGTGGCAGGCAGTGGGTTCTCAGATCCTGCTCTATTTACTGATGCTCAGGTGGAACTGAGGTGAAAAGCAGAGCTATTCAGATAACAAAAGTGTTCCAGATTTGAGCCCTGTCTGAAAGCAACACAGAGAGCCCTTCTATAGCTGGGACTTCCAACAGTTCAGAGAGGCAAAATAACATGCCTTAGTCACTCTGCCAGCCTTGGGTCCAGGTAAGGACAGAGTTAGGATATCCCATCCTATTTACTCAAGTGCTTCTGTCACTATTTTTACCATGTTGCAGCTGGGAGCAAACCCGTGAGCCTGACGATGAGCCCCAGTACTCCTGCTCTGTGGACCCCGTGTCAGGTTAACTCAGCTGAGCTGCAGACCCACACCCCTGGCTGCGGGATCAGAGACCCAAAGGAAATAGCAGGAGCATCCTGTCTGACTTCTGGGATGTAGTCTGGGCTGCATGAACTGAAAGGAAATTGGAAAATGTCACCCCAGTCTACAAAAAGGGCTGCAAGGCTGACCCTGGAAACTACAGGCCTGTCAGCCTGACCTCAGTGCCTGGCAGGGTTATGGAGCAGATCATCCTGAATGCAATCACAGAACACCTTCAGGATGGACAAGGGATCAGACCCAGCCAGCATGGGTTTAGGAGGGGCAGGTCCTGTCTGACCAACCTGATCTCCTTTTATGATCAGGTGACCCACCTGGTGGATGAGGGTAGGGCCGTGGATGTGGTCTATCTGGACTTCAGCAAAGCCTTCGACACTGTATCCCGTAATATACTCCTGGAAAAGCTGGTAGCCCATGGCCTGGACAGGTGCACTCTCTGCTGGGTTAAGAGCTGGCTGGAGGGCCGGGCCCAGAGAGTGCTGGTTAATGGAGCTGCATCCAGCTGGCAGCCGGTCACCAGTGGTGTCCCCCAGGGGTCAGTGTTGGGTCCAGTCCTGTTTAACATCTTTATTGATGATTTAGATGAAGGGATTGAGACCATCATCAGCAAATTTGCTGATGACACCAAGTTGGGAGGGAGTGTTGACCTGCTGGAAGGCAGGAGGGCTCTGCAGAGGGATCTGGATAGACTGGAGAGCTGGGCTGATTCCAATGGGATGAAGTTCAACAAGGCCAAGTGCTGAGTCCTGCACTTTGGCCACAACAACCCCATGCAGCGCTACAGGCTGGGGACAGAGTGGCTGGAGAGCAGCCAGGCAGAAAGGGACCTGGGGGTACTGGTTGACAGAAAGCTCAACATGAGCCAACAGTGTGCCCAGGTGGCCAAAAAGGCCAATGGTATCCTGGCCTGTATCAAAAATAGCGTGGCCAGCAGGTCCAGGGAGGTGATCCTGCCCCTGTACTCTGCATTGGTAAGGCCACACCTTGAGTACTGTGTTCAGTTCTGGGCCCCTCAGTTCAGGAAAGATATTGAGGTGCTGGAGCGGGTCCAGAGAAGAGCAACAAGGTTGGTGAAGGGACTCGAGCACAAGTCCTATGAAGAGAGGCTGAGGGAGCTGGGGTTGTTTAGCCTGGAGAAGAGGAGGCTTAGAGGTGACCTAATCACACTCTATAACTACCTGAAGGGAAGTTATAACCAGGTAGGGGTTGGCCTCTTCTCCCAGGCAGTCAGCAATAGGACAAGAGGGCACGGGCTTAAGCTCTGCCAAGGGAAATTTAAGTTAGATATTAGAAAAAAATTCTTTACAGAGAGAGTAATCAGGCATTGGAATGGCCTGCCCAGAGAGGTGGTGGATTCACCATCCCTCGAGGTTTTTAAACAGAGATTGGACGTGGCACTTAGTGCCATGATCTAGTAAAGGACTGAATTTGGACCAAGGGTTGGACTTGATGATCTCCAAGGTCTTTTCCAACCCGATCGATTCTATGATTCTATGAAAAAAACAAAAACCAGCTGGAGACCCTGGCTGAAGGTAGTCCCCAGGCAGAGCTCCACAGCTCTGGTCCTGGGAAAGCACTGGCATTGAACTCTCCCAAATGACTGTCTCACTTCAATTCAAATACCAGGTTTTCATTCAGCAAAGTTCTCATACAGTTGGACCTTGATTTATTTGGTTGAGTTATTTGCCTGAAAGGAATAATCTCACATCTTCTAACAGTTGTGATTTCTCTGCTTCATTGATTAAAACACCTCTTTTCTGCTATTTTTTCTCCAGCCACACACCCCACCCCCACTAATTAAATAGCTCCAACCCTCACAGCCGTAAGACTTCAATGGCTCAATAACATCCTGAGTCAATGTGTTGCAAAGCTGCTTTTTAATTCATTCTTCATGCAAATGATATACAATTAGACCTGGTTAATCTGCATTCCTTCTGCAAATGCTATTGTTAATAGGATTTAAGAAAAAAAAACCCTTCAGCTTAACAAATCAATAGCACATACAGGCTATCAGATCAGTTACTCCTTAAACCTTTTGGATGGCCAGACATATGGGGTAAGCAAGCAATGATTATAACAAGGCCTTGCAAGAGTACTTTGTGGTGCTTGGGATGTCTGACTTCAGAGGCTTTCCACTCCATTTTTTCTCCCAGCACTGCTAGTCTACTGAGGTCAGGAAAGCAGAACGAGGATCCCAGAGGAAAAGATCAGACCTTTAGGAACATTCATGAGCAATTGCCAAGGGCTGGGGGTTACCCAAGGTTTTCTTTCTAAATTGAGCTGAATTTTTTGACATGGGCCCAGTCCTTAGGACAAGTTTTAACCTGTTAGCAAAGAGCATTGCTAAAACAGAGGGAAAAAAACACATCCCCTGTTCAGGCATGCCAGGCTGTCATAGAGGGCTGCTGCTTTGTGTCTGCTAGGAAGATTCTGGATATGCTGACATACATTTCCAAGTTTCATTTCCAGTTCAGGTATCCCAATTAGTCTCTCAAAAGGGAAAATGTCTTTCTTCTGGCCCTTGACCCAAGGTGAGACACAGGTGTCCAGGACCTCTAGGCATAGTCTCTGCCTTCCTCAACAGGTGGGAGAGGACTGCACAATCTTTCCTTGCAGGTTAGGTACATGAGGAAGGGCTACACCTGTTACCTGTGAGAAGAGATGCTCCCAGTGGTCCCACAGCCCTTCGGTAGCTTGCAAAGTAGCAGGGCTGGACAAGGACTGCCAAGGTAGGAAGGATGTGGTGACTGGAATAAATTCACTTTCACATAAATATTATTGCCTTTCACTTCAGCAGTGAAGTGCCCATTGTGCAATGTGGCACATTGATAAAGCTGAGGAATTAAAATTCTCCATCCGCAAGGCATGAGCAAGGCAAGGTACTCAAACCTTCTCCATGATGAATCTCTCCTTTCACTAAGCTTTAGCCCCCCAGTCAATAAGGGCACCAACTGTGATGAGGGCCCCAGTCCATCTGGAACTATTCATTTGGGTCACCAGATGATATGGACTTACAATCCCTGCCAAACTTGTCCTGATTTGCACAAGGGACCAGATGCAAATAGGCTCTGTATCCCAAGACAAATCCTCTCTTGTCACAACCACACTAGATACACTCACAGGCATCTCACACTGGGATATTGCAACCTTCTGCAGCCAGAAAATATTATCCCTCATTATGCATATACCTTCCAGTACAAACACGACAACTACTGATATGCCCTGACAGCTCCCCTCTCTTTCCTTCTCCCCTGATGTGATGCTGAGCAATGAGAAGCAGGCTCTCGGGGAAAAGTTTGCATGAAAAGTGATAATATGAAAATATGTCAGAATTCCTGAAAAGCATTCAGGCAGCGTCAGTCAACAGAACTGCCTGCAGGCTTAAAGAAAGCACAGAGTGCTTCTTAGACCTCACAGCCTGGCAACTGCATCTCAGTCGCACCAAGAATCTGTGGCCTCACAGGACATTGCTGTTTTTCTTTTTCCAGACAGGAGGTATGCAGGAGACCAGGAATAACAGGGTGCCATTTTTAATTAATTGGATGGGAAAATGCCCAGCATATTTTTTTTTTTTAGTTTTCTGCCAGCCTTCAGAGCAGAAGAGAACCTTGTCCCACCAGCATCACCCCTTATGACAGCTAACAGTAGTCCTGCATGACCCCAGCCAAGGCAGGGCTGGCTCCTGCTGTGTATGGGCAGTGCTGTCCTACTCCAGCTGGGCTGGCCCTTCACACTCACCCTTACCCAGAGCCCACAGCGTTGCTTGTCTTAGTCCGCTCAGCCTGGAAAAGTACAGACTGAAAGGACGAGACAGGAAGAAGACGTGCGATGGTGGGTTTTGTACAGCTCCAGTGAGAAAACAATAGTAACTCTTCATCCTCCTGCCTTGGTATCATCATGTTAGCCACACCACATGACTCCTCTACTGACTTCAAGGCTTCCTCGTTCCTCCCTGCCATCCCTTTGTCCAATCTCTCTCTTCCTTTCGCTATCCATGTTTGCAAGAAATGCATGGTGATACGGTGGGTGTTTCACATCCCCATGGAGTGTCTGAAGTGTCCTGGCAAGGTTGCTGTTTCAAAGTGAACTGTGGTGGATCTGCAATGCCCTCAGGCACAGCATCTGGCATTACAACATTTGCTACTGCAACTCAACTGGGCCTTCTGCCATTATGTTACAAAGAAGAAATCATAGCAAAATCATGACTAGCAGAATCTGTGAGCCCAACAGCGTCCTCTTTGTACATGGCCCTGCACTCTCCTTTGGAGTCCGAAGAGTGCTAATGACAATTGTACTGAAGCAGATCGTTATAATAACTAGTCCTCTCCTGATCACAAAGGGCCTGCTTTAATTACAAATACTAAGTGCCAACCCCAAACAAACGCTCTAAAACCAATTGAATAGCCCTGATTTTCCCTGGTGAAAGTTTTTGCAGTGTTTGACCCCAAAGTCCTTTTTTTGCTCTTCCTGTTGAAGATCCTCTAGAACTTTGAATATGAAAACAAAGTAAAGACATATTAAAAGGAGCCTGACTCTCTGAACAGCACTAATGCAGAGCTCAGGGAGCAGTGCCTATGCAGCCCAGAGGCACCCAGGTTATGTAGATGCTCATATTCCCTGGGGGCACTTTAAGATAGACCCGCTTTTTTCAAGCTGTCATTGCTCTCTCCCACTGCTCCAGGGCAAGAGGAACTCTGTTTCCTTTATGAAAACTACTTCTGGAGGGCTGTCCTTTCTGTTCAGTTTCTATACAGCAGCAAGTGACAGGGACTTCACATCACCACACTCAGTGAGAAGTGTGGTCTCACTGGCTACTGAAATGTCTATACTCTCTAGGTGAAAAGAAAGTAAGAAAAATCCCTCCAAAGATCTCTCTACCCATTACTGGTTGTTACAGGCTCTTCTACCTATGCTTTGTTACCTTTTGACTAATATTACATCTATGCAATTTCAACCCATGATTGTTAGAGATGATGCTTCTATCTCTCTTGATGAATAAGGCCAGATAAGTATTTCAAAGAGGTCACATCACCAAAGCAGAAGTGAAAAATATGTGTACAATTATTGATGTAGTTCACTAATGATCAAAAACTGTTCAGAGATTCATTTGAAATAAGGGGCTTCTATTTCACAAACTGTTCTAATTATTAGAGGTCTGCTAAATGAGCATCACTGTCCCATTTTCTCCTAGTTTTCGCTGTTTATGCAATAAATATATTGAGGTCCTTTTCCTCCTTTGCAGCTTCCTGAACTCATCTTCCTTGGCTTGTGTCCATTTTTATTTCTTCTTTTTCTTTTTTCATCCAAACATCTCCATCTCCTTGCAGTTAAGACAACTACTCACGTAAACAGCAGCTCCAAGTGTGGGTGTTACACTGACATTCTGACAATATATTCAGGCAATTCTAGCCAACTCTATCTGCATTTTCAGTGGAAACAGCCCTCATTACTGTGATCATATTAGATATCTAAGTAAATACTGAAAAATATCAGAAACAAACCTACCTTGGGAACATTATGCTTTTCATCTCTGGTTTTATGCAGTATTCTTCAGAACAAAAAGCAAACAAAAAAAAAAAGATCTGCCACCTTGGAAAGGCTGGCATTTGTTTTATCTGTTCCAGCTGGCTTACACTTCTTCTTGCCTTCTTTTTTTTCTGAGGCTGGGCTGCCTGATGTGGTGAAGGTGACATTTATGGCATTACAAGGTGGTTCGATGATCCACTGTGGTACCCACAATCCTCCCGTAGGCTCTGGGCTCTTTCTTCAGTTCTGGACTTTGCGCTTCATCCATGACTTGCAGCCCTCATGGTCACAAAACTTCCTGATCTCCATGGGATTCTTTTCTTCTACTGGAAGAAAAAAGAAAAAAAGCACAGTATCTGGTCCCAGTTGTGACAAAATAGATCACAAGCTATGGGAGGCCTAGGAAAAGATCATTAGAGGAAACCAATCTTGGAGCCAGAAGTGACCTGAAATCGCTCTTGCATGGGAATGTCTCCCCCAGCCCATCTACTGCAATGTGTCCTCCATGCATGTCATCAGCTCTGTCACTTTCCTGCAGGGAATTACTAATGGGTTGGGATCTTTTCTTCTCCCCCCTCTGCCCTTTCAAACCGGTCACGGCCATCCTCATAAATCTGCCAGGATGCTGACAGCCAGACTGCAGCTCACAGGGGCTCAGGGGACTTTGAGTGATATTCCTTCTGTTTCAGCTCTTTCCAAGACAGCCATTGATTTAGGAGGATGTTTCCTTTTACATGTTTGAATAAAATAATAATAATAATAAAAAGAAAAAACAACACAGGGAGAAGAAAAAGGGAATGAGAAAGATAGTGGCACCACGATTTTCTGTCCTGAAGTGACTGCAAGTGCAGGATGTGTCCCTGGAGAAACGGGTTTTCCAGGCAGTGAAAGGAGGAAACAAAGAGCAGAAAAAAATGGACGAGGGAACTCGACTATTTGCCTGTGTATTTGATAGAGTGCCACACATACTTTATCTCTACCCAATGTCTTGTTAGTGAAAAGCCATTTATTATTTTAGAACATGTTGATAATGAATGCTCCTAGCAGATAACATAGTCTCAAACCAAAACAAGGTTTTCTGTTAACTCTAATCCCCTTGGTTTTATTTCAGCAAAGACTATCTGTAGTATTCTTTTACTTTCTTTACAAGTGAGCTGCTGCCAACCTTAATCACTGGCTCACACCAGACTTTATTTCTATTATCTGGCTGATTCTAAACGACCCTGTCTTTAGCATTGAAAGGCAGTTTGATGTTATCTGAGGCACCACGGAAAGCCTACACACATAAAGACAGGCTGAGCAAAAGCCCTGTGTGCCACTAAGGGCTCACTCATCACATGAAAGCACCCTGGAAATCAGTATATAGATTTCTGGTTCTGATGTGACTATAGGAGATCACTGCTGCATCAGTCACAGTAAATATTGTGATGGATAAATCTCCAAAGGCTGAAAGGTTATGTGTGGGTGAATTCTCACAGGCTGGCCACTATCCAAGTGTCTCCTGAGGGTGCAGGACTGGAATGATAACCTTTCAGAAAAACACACTTCAAGACTACATGGGTGCTTTAGAGATTGTCCACAACTTTAGCAACAAGAGTTGCAGGAAGAAGGCAACTTGAAATTGAGCATTTCTAGGCATAAAACTAGTTGGTAGCATTGAAAATGTATGGGAAGATTCATATTTAAAATATTAATATCAGGTATTACAACCGTTTTAGAAAGGCTTGAATAGACAAAAGAAAATGGGAAAAGAAACATCCTGTATTTGACAAAATATAATCTGCCATGCCAATAAACCAATAATCTTAAATTATAAGAGATAAAGCAGAAGTAGAGCTCTTTGGTGGCGCTTGGTAGACCATCAGTTTGGACAGGAGATGAGAAAATGGGCTTTGTAAGTACCTATCAGTAACATGTGAACATATGGGACAGTCTGAATGCAACAGAACAAAGTTCTTAGGACAGCAATTCTAAAACAACCTTTGCAATTTTAAGTGGAAATTTTCTGACTCAGATAGTAATTTATTTAACAGCGGGGAATTTTTTTCTGGAGCTCCTCTTGACAGATAGAACTGGGAACCAGAGAGACTGTTTAGACAAAAGCAACAGTGATTTAATTGCCCTTGTATTATGCAAACAACACGAAGTAAAAAAAAAAAAAAAGAATATGGATACTTGATACTTTAAAGGGAACATTTCTCAACATTGACAATGGTTATGAGCCCAGCTGACTTGGAGAAAGAATTGAAACAGAAAATTGTTAAAAATAATCAGGAACCACTTAAGGATATTGACTTCAGAAACTGCAGTAAACAGAGAAGCCTCTACTGCTTAAAAACCCCATTTCAGAAGGGAAGTGAAAGCAGATAACAACAGACTTGCATGTAAGCTAGCTACATATAAATTAAAGTCTAGAAATGGCAGAAAATTAAGGAAGCAAACTAAGTCTATCACAGTTGAGTTCATTGGGAAGAAACAAAGACAACATTTAAAACACATATTTAAAAGATGGGACCCTCAAACTAGAGATGAAATTACTCCATAAAAGACAAACAGTGAGCTCTGTAACCAACTGAATGTCTATTCCCATTCCAGGATGGGGGAAAGAGCAGTAAAGGAGTCGTTTAGACTTCTAAGAGTATGAGGGCAAATTTGCAACATATTTGTCACTGATTCCACTTCTGATGTCCTCATTTCAGAGAGACAGATAAACTGAAGAGGCTTCACAAAAACTGAGTAGTTAGGAATTTGGGAAATATGTTTTAATGTGAAGGACTATTTAAACTAGTCATTTAGGTAGAAGGGAGGTGACAATTGATGTCACTGTTTCATCAGCAGTTACAGATACCTGCAATACAAACAGTCAGAGTGATAACCATGACCTAATCCTTCATCCAGTGGCTTCAATATGAATCTGTGGTGCAACTGCAAACAGTGCTAACTGAGGTGGAGTTTCTTCACTGGATGTTTTTTTATCAAACCTGAACATTTTTTCCAAGGTCTGAGAGAGAGTCACTACTGTCAGGAAGGCGCTGGACTGCATTTGAGAAGATACAGATGGAACTTTACATATAGGAGTGAGTCACAAACACCATACCTCTTCAGTTTTAATGTGATAGTGTGAGAGCCAACTTTTTTCCAAATGGACTGCAAGGTCTTTTAGGGAGGTCCTATCCTTGAACACGTGCAGAAAACAGTTCAGGGAGTCCCTGAGCTTCACTGAGCTCTCTCCAGGCTACTGGAATGTAAGTAGAAGTAACACAACAAACCATCCTCTCATTCATGCAAGTGGGAAAAGCCACCTCTTCTGCACTTCCAGAAGTCACTGCACAGGCTTAGGAGTGTGACTTCTGAGGAAGCCAGTTTTCTGCAAATGTCTTGCACAACACAAAAGCAGACAGGTAACAGCTCCCACGGCCAAAGAAGGTCTTGGGCTAAGATGCAATGAGTGCAAACTCCCTTTTCCCCATGGATATATATACACGTGCACACACACTGAACACTTTGAACAAGTTCTGCTGAGAGATGAAAATGCAGGCAAAATCCATCACGTTTTTCAGAGTGCTGTTTGCCTTGTAATGGTTTTACTCAACTTACACCATAGTAGCACAGACTGCCTAGCCCAGCAGAGGGATGCTGGGCTAGGGATGGCTGCTGGGGCCAGACAGCCCCATAGTTAAAGTTCAGCACAAGGATGGCAGAGAAAGTATGGGGCTGGGGGCAGGCCAGCTGCAGCACAATCCCAAGCACAAGCTGTTTATTAGGGTGAGCGTAAAGCACTCCAGAAGGGCAAGACTCAGTGTTCTTCCTTTTGATCCTATTATCATATGACAACATGATTAAAGACAGGGTAAAGGCAAGGCCCTCATGGAAGAAGCACAGGGGTGTCAAACCACTAATGGAAACTGTCACGGAGGAGACGGAAAGTTTAAAGAAAACATGGCCCTCTCTCCCCCCAGGGCAGGGAGCGAGGGGGATCCCAGTGCCAGCAGAGGCTGCACACAAAGGCAGAGCAATAAAAACAAGAACATAGGACAGAACTTCGAAAAGTAAATGTGGTGTCAGCTCCTCCTTTGTCATCTCTGTGTCCTGGGAAACCAGATGACAGCAAAGATTGGCTACATGGCCCTTCTGGACACATCCCTTGCACACAGTCCTTATTTCCCCAGGACCTAAACTCCTTTTAGTTTCCTTTTTAAGCTCTTTCAAGCCCACACTTCAAACTAAGCTCCTCTACCTCCCTGCATAGGAGAATGGCCATGCAGAAGAATGCCTGCTTCAAGCAGAACACGGGGCATCAGAGTCCAATCACAGGACAGTGAAGAGGTCAGTCCAGATCCCTAAGAAACCTGTTTCTCCCCACACCCACTGGTTTGGAGCCACTCAGTGTGCAGTAGGTGATACCCTCTGATGCAGGGCTCCAAGCCCAGTGCCCCTCACCACATGGCATGGAGCTGCACTGGTAGGACAGTGCAGGATATGGGGTTTCAAGCTACAATCAGTGTACAGTTACAAATCCCCCCTCACTCCCAGTCTCTCATGGAGGCACCTACTTCCCATGCTCCCTCTCCCCTCTTATGTGCCTATGCACACCCTTGATGGCTAATTAGCAGTGCCTCATCCTCTCCAGCAACAAGTACAAGGTCATGCCACACCAGACTTCACCTAAAGGCAGGGGTGCTGAGCATGGGGTACTGGTCTCAGGCCCTTGTTGCACATGGGGAAAATGGGCTGCAGGTCATTGCTCAGCATACATGGGCTGCCAGCTCCGCAGCAGGTTGGGAGGAGAGGGCATTGGCTTGTTAGTGTTGAAATAAGGTACTTAATATTCCAAGACCAGTGAGCTTGGAGCGTTAGGAGAAGCATTAGAGGGGAAACAGTACCATAAAAAAGTGATTACTTAGTAAAGGAGAGTGCCCATCCTTCTCTCTTTCTCTGTAATGTGTCTATAATGCCTCTCTCCTTTTTCATCTCCCCTTCCCTCTGCTTCCTTTCTTTGGCTCCCCAACAACCCATTTTCTTCCCTTCCTTTCTTTTCACGTTCCAATCCCTTTCCTTTATCTCCCCACCCTCTTTCACATTTCTGTCCCACTCTCAGTTCCATCCTTTGTCTAAAACACTAGATAGATTTTGTAACTTTCTGATGTTGCCATAATTGCTAACAGTAAGGCCACGAAGACTTGGATAAGTTATTCTTCCTGGCTATGGCTTGAGACAACTGAAGTATAGAAAGTCACTGGGGGCTACAACAAAAAGACCACCACAGTGTAGGGGAACATCCACCCCGTTTCTCCTGCCTAAGACCTCAAGGGAGCCAGATCTCTGCAACACAGCTATCAGGACTACACCCAAGAGATTATCTCTCACCTGGCCTCTCTGGTCACAATGAATTGAGGACATCTGAGCTCAGGAGAGTTCAGGCTCGGACAGCACCTTCTTCTTGGGAGCTGGATGTGCACTTCTGTGACAAATAAAGTACCACTATAAACTGGTGTTTCTTTTTGTGAAACAACCGGGTAGTGAAGTTCTTTTATAACAACCTTGAACTACCAGTGGTAGTATCATTAGCAGCATGGGGAAAAAAACAGTGGAAAGCTATTGAAAGTTGAACGTTTTTAACATAAGATATTACAACAGTATTTATTTAACAAGTGTAATAGGATTCTCCCACATTAGCTCCCAAGAGTTCTATTTCAGCTGAGCCCTCTGGAGATGCCTAGAACATCACGATACTCATTTCCCTTTTCTTTCCCACCACAGTCTTAAAACTCAATTTTGTGGTATGAAATACAGGTTATTTTTCTGAAACACCAAGACAAGACTTTCTCTGTCCCGTATTCCCGTATTTCCTTCAATTTTTCTTCTTCTGTCTGTTGCACTTTCCAAAAGGTGAGTAGTCGCTGATGCCAGCAGCATCTCAGAAGCATGGACACCATTTGCCACAAGAGTAAACACCACTGGGGTGCAGAATGGCTATGGAGACACAGACACTGGCAGGCCTGTGTGTACAGGCATAGAGGTAGGTGGTCACTCAAGATGAAATAACTTTGCAGTTGAGTAATCCATGAACCAGGAGCATAATTCAGGATGAATCCTCTTCACAGGAAGTAGAGGACTACACTGTCCCCTCTGCTAGGTAGAAAGGGAGGGAGGGAGGGAGGGAGGGAGGAAGGAAGTAAGTTAAAGATGTCTTCCAACTTTTTATCTCTTTGACTGGAAAGCCTACTGCAGCTACAGAAAAGCAGTCTGCAGCCACTGTCTTTCATTTTCCAGAACTTGCTGGTATGCAGCTCCAGTGAACCTTACTGAAGGTCTTTTTCAGGCTTACTTCTGATGCCATTGAAGAAAGAACAGATTTTCCATGCAGCATCCACAATAAAGCTGTCAGATCTGCCTGTCAGATCATACAAGAGTTCCTTGAATCCATTTGCCAACTAGATATGAATAATATTAAGGAGACATATTTCATTTTGAAAAGACATCATAATAAAAGAAATGTGGTGCTAGGAAAACAGGTATTTCAGGAAAATCTGGCCCCAGAGTCACATGGTGTGTCCCCATATGTAATCAGCAATATGTCTCACATTGAACATCCTGCAAGCAATAAAGCACTTGAAAATCTACATGTCTCATTTTTTGCTGTTGTTTCCTTTGATAAGATGCTGCAAACAGGAGATTTTTGTTTTTCTAATACACACACACTGTGTAGTTCTGGCATAGGAATCTGGCATCATGACAAAGCATAACAAATATTACTGCCTCACTAATACCTTTTCTTGCGGTGGTATTTTTATGATTTTCTAAATTCTTCTTCAGAGGGAGCTTGGCATCTGGGACACCTCTAATGTGGTATAACATAACCACTGATAGCTAGTGAAAGCCTCCATTGAAAGCGTGACACTTTGGGTCGCTCCAGCATGTTCCTCAGTAATATGGGGAATGCTGAGGCTGACTTGATGACAAAACGGCGGGAGCAGTGGCTGATTGCATAAAGCCCGGGGAGAAAATTTGGCTTTGCTTGGCAATGTGCTCGTGGCTCCTCAGGCACACAGCTCTGTGCACTTGGAGTGAGGAATCAGTGTGGGGGCATTAGGGTAACCCTTCACAGGCTACTTGCAGGATTAGAGGAGAGATGTGATGACAGCTAGAGCTGGGATAGATATTTTTAGCAAGCTATATAGTCAACATGTTTTACTTCTATTCCTACTCACAAATCGTTTGTGAGGATTCTTTGGCTTTTATGATTGTGTCTGTTACCAAAGTCATTCAGTCACTGCTCCGAGCGCATTCTGGTCAATACGTGACTGGAAACTATAGTCTGAGCATGTACAAGCTGTTTGTTTGTTGCCACTGCTGGGGATATTGCTCCCAGACTAGATGATTTTAGCAACTGTCCGGCGGGGTGCACGTGGGTCAAAGATAGCAGGGTAAGAACAAGCAGTGAGGCTAAGAGCAATTAGCCATGCAGACCCTGAAAAACGAAGCTATTGTCTTAAGAGCCTGATTTGAAATTAACTTTCCATCTTCACATCTATGCTGGGAGTTTCTGCTTGTGCAGTCTGAACTGCAAAATATTCCGCCTCATCTTGCCTGTCCCCACTGACTGCCTCCCTATGTCCTCACCAAGCAGACTGTGTCACAGCTTTGCAAGGGAGCCCCAGGATGCAGACAGGCTCCCCTCCCCTCTGAGGATGGGTGAAAACTCCAAGCCCGGCAAACAGCCCACTCACTGCTTCAAGTGAGCAGGGACCTGCTGCTGCCCTAAACCATTGCTCCTCATGCCTACAGTTAGCAAGCTTTTTCTAACCTACATCTCTCTTAATGTACAATGAATCAATATCTCTCCTCTATTAACCTTGCATATCTGAGGACTGCCATTATGATCTCCCTTCGGACTTGGCTTTTTCAAAACTATTCCATTTCCTTCAGCCTGTCCTCATAGGTTGTATTTGCCTGCCTTGATCAGTCCTGCTGCTCTCCTAAGGACTTCTACTTTAGTTATGTCATTTTTTCAAAGCACAGTTTTATCACCTTTCTCATTTTCTTCAAAAACCAGCTCCCTCCTCCCATGACCCAGATCACAACAGCCACAGCACAAGGCACTAATGGAAAGAGAGAAGAGGCTACAACCTGTGACAATAAATCTAAATGCACTGTATGTATAAAACTGCATTTATTGTATGTATTTTGTTTTCCAGGATTTGCTGTGCCCCTAAGCAACTTCTCATATATTCCTATGTGTGATAAATACAACACAAAATAATTTTTAATATATAGATGTAAAACACTGAAAGTTAATTAGCAGAACCTACATGCCCCAAGCCTGGCCTTTAAAAGGACTCTTTTTTCTTTTTAATAAGCATGCTTGCATTTTTGCTTCTCTGATTATTGTGGACAACTGGCATTGAATGTATAGGTCTAATGTAAAAATAACTTTAGTATATAACCCCAATTTCTTCACGCTGGGTTTTCCCCCTGCAAAAAAAGTCTGATACAAAAATATTAAAATACCAATTATTGCAAAATTCTTCCTAAAAAAAAGTGCAGAAACTGGCCCTTGCTCATTCATTTTGTTTTCATTCTTCCCTCTGCCCTCCTCTTGAACTTTACATGACTTTTTTTTCCCCTCCACTTTTGTCAGCGATGGGAAATTTCTAATCCAACATACAGGATTCGTCCCTATTTGAAAATGAAAAGGAAACACATTTGCACTGAGATACACTGAGGGGCATTTGTTAAAGCCAAGGCAGAGTGGCAAAGTTCATCTCCCAGCAGCAAGACTTGTGGCAAGAGGTAACTGCATTTGTCCCTTTTCTCCCAATGGCTCATTATGGCTGAGCAGGTCAGACCTGTCAAACATCGCCACATTCGACGGTGCTAGGGGGGGAAAAGAAAAAAAGAAAGAAAAAACACGCTGTACTTGGATGCAAGGGCTGTGCATCCCTTGTGCTTTGTCTGGTGCAACCCTTTCACAGAAGCACAGACATTGTGAAACGGGGTCAGGAAGGTAGCAAGCCAGCTGCCTGACATCCTTTTGACTGACTCCCATGACGGAGGAAAGAGCAGTGGCTTCAAGAACCTTACAAACACTAGACAAGCGTCTCGCAGGGGAAAATCCCAATCACAAGCCTGATTTTGGTCTTGCTGCAGGTTGGGATTTAGGGTGCTTGTTTGTTTCAATGTCACCTTGTGGCTTCAGTGGGTCTGCTGCTGTTTTCATGGCAGGATGCAGGAGAGTAAACCCAGGCCCTCACCCCTCCTTCCGAGGCAGCAAGCCCGACCCTCAGCTGGTATTCATCAGCCCAGTGCCACTGATCTGGCGGCACAGCACGACGCAGCACATGGCCTCCCCCCAGCTGGCCGTCTGGGCCAAAACTTGCCTGGAGCCCAGCAGCTTTCAGCCCAGGGTAACTCCACCAAAGTTGGGGGGAAGCTTTATACTGGTCAAACAAAGAACAGAGACAGGCTCGGCAGGCCTTAATGAGCTGATGCTGATCATGTAACCGTCTTATTGAATTTGCATTTCATTAGGAGACTTCATTTGAACCACAGCTGTGAATATTTGAGGGCCTGATTGTGTCTATGGATACTAATTTGTTCAAAGAAGACAAGGAGGATACTGAGCTGCAACCCTGACCCTTTTTGCATCGATCAGACAAGATAGATCCTCCTTAAAAGTAATGTCAGAGCTCTACCAATAACATGCCTTATACCCTGGCTTCCATTGAGCTGCCCAAATGACTTTTTCTGAAAGTCATCCCTCGAGAGGATGGGGAGGTAAGCTGGTCCTCAGAACCCTACTTGAGTCTTCATCCAATGAAATTTCATATTCATGTACTGTATCTTTGTGAATCTGATGAAACCTATGGGATGGGAATATACTGTCAAGGGAAAACATCCCACCTCCAGAAGGAAATGCCATCATTCAAATACTGACTTCTTATTTGAGGCTTCATGATTATCCCGTAGCCATGTAAATGAGATTACCATACCATAATGTTCTGTAGGAATTCCACATCACTTAATGATGGAAAGACTGCAGCCAGCAGGAATGAAACAGTTAAAAGCCAAGACTTGTGATAAGCAGATGGCAATTATTGCCGCTTACTGGTAAAACCTGTTTGTATTAAAAATATCTCAATGTTTCCATTGGAACCTACCAATTAAGAGATTAAACTGTGTTTCATTCACATACAAGTAAATGTGAGCTCACACACACACATGGCACTCCCAGCTCCGAATTCCACCTAGAGGCTGGCTGAAAATATACTCACTAGTTGTCTTCTGTTTTGCATCTGTTTATTGAGTGGGAACTCATAAGGTTTGGTTTTGGGCTATTTTATGAGCTGTCAGGAGTAAGAAATTTTCACCTTATTATCAGGAGAAACAGGAAGCTGCTGGCAAACACAGCTATTTTTCAGAGAATTATCTAACTGGGGAGTGGACTTTTAGTGATGAAGTTTCTTGAAGCCCAGCCAGGCCTGAAAGGTGCATGGTACTTCGCCAAGATTTTATTCTCAAGATAGTCTAAGCGAGATGGTTTGGCTGGGAATTGCCCTAAGTAAACATGCTAATAGGATGGAAAAAGTTAGCCCCTTTGCCTTCTTAGCCAACCAGCCATTTCCCCTCTGCTGAGGGGAGTGACTGTTGGCACTAAAGGGTTCCCTGCGTGTAACTGGTCAGTCTTTTGCCACAGTCCCAGGAGCCTTTTTCTATTAAAAGGGAAGCCAAATTTCTTTCACGGATGCTGCCATACTCCAAGCATTGCCTTTGTCACTCAGGGGATGTAAGTGGATCTGGACAACTCCCCAGAGGACTTCAATGTTTATAAACTAATAAAGGATCTGATGTTGCCAATCTGAAAGCCAGATGTAGCTGTTGCTGAAATAGGAGGGTTTTCTGTCCCGTCTCACTTTTCATGCTTTGACATCCAGAAGTGTTAAGGAAAGGACCTGGTCTATGCTCCTTACACTGCCATTTGCGACGGTTTAACAGGAAGAAATAATGGCATGTCCACATAAATTACAATCTGTGATTATATGCAGGCCTTGTAGGAAGAAATGATGCCCCTTGCATTGTCATCAAGCACACAGCAACTACTCAGGTGAGTGCTGCTACCTAACAAAGGAGAGGTGTTGGCTTCAACTAGCTCAGCTGACCAAGTGATGCAGCTCTAAACATATCTGGACATCCTCAGTATGAAAGCTCTTGCATAATGCACTTTCCTAGGATATTTCCAGTCCTATCTGGTACTGCAGAAATCAGCGATTGTGCAAGGACAGTGTTTGATTTAGCTTCTCTGTGCTTTCATCTCTGCTTCCCTAGCTGAAATCAGAAAGAGCAGAGAACTATCTAAACAAGGGGAGGAAAAAAGAGGAAAAAAAACCTTAAAGAAACCCATTCCAATGCTCCTAAAAAAAGGTCAGTTCAAGCCTGATCAGGGACTTGGCAGAAACTTGGTAATAGCTTTTGCTTTTTTTGAACCAATCCCAAAATCTACCACACAGAAAAACTCATCCTCTAGTGAGTGTTGCTTTCGGGTGTCTGCACATGCTCTGAGATGTAGGGATGGGGAGGGGGGAGGAGGTGTCTTAGTGTATTTTCCACCCATCCTGCTGCTGCTCACAGGGCATTTTCAGCTTTCTCAGTTTGCTGTTTGCAGGAAGGGGCCGAGAGTCACCCTGAAGACCCTTGCAGAGCTCCCCTGAGACCCTCTGGGACAGCCAGACCTCTGCGGAGGTGACAGCGGTGCCGTTCTCCGCTGGGATCTGCAGGGGAGGCTAAAGTAGCACGACTGGCCGCAGAGGTGCACTGGCCTGGAAAGTTCCCAGATCCCCCATCACAGCCCAACCAACCAACCAACCAAATAAATAAATAAACGATGGCACATACCCACCCCCTGCCCCTTCCTCCGCCAGGTCCAGTCAGCAAGATGTCACCTCTGCTCAGGCCTGCTGCCACCAGAGGCTTGCAGAGCAGGACAAGCAAGTGTTCCCCTCTCCGCCAGTGCCACCTCCGATGGCTCCACAGTCACCCGCCTTGCACCACTCTCTGTCCTTGTGGTCCATCCCTGGACCTGCCAGTGCCTGCTCCTCTGGCTGGCACTGTGGCCGGGCAGACATGCTCATCCTCCGGGATGAGGGAGCCTGCAGTCCACGGGACATTTTTGGAGGAAAGCCTGGATTTTTAGAGGAGCAGAGGCACTGCCTCAGCTTTCAGAAGAGAGGAGAAGTGGGAGGGCCAAGCCTGAGGACTTCACTACTCCACATGGCACCATCTCCCCTGCTCCCCCCAGTGAAACCCCCTGGGCTCCCCAGGACTTCACTGTAGCCCCTCAGACCAGATAGCCAGGGAATCCTTAACACCCTCTCCCACCCCTGCCATGTTTACAGTCACTTGTTCAGCTCTGGGCAAACATGTTTTTCCTTCAGCGTGGTGGGAGGGTTTTGTCGGGTGTTTCTGTTTTTATTTTCCTCCCCTCCTGCCCCTTCAGAGGCAGTAAGGTTCGCAGACAGGCTGCCCATATAGGTAGCTGAGAGCAGAATGAGAGCAGCCCCTAAATAATAAAATAAAATTTAAAGAAANAAAAAAAAAAAAAAAAAAAAAAAAAAAAAAAAAAAAAAAAAAAAAAAAAAAAAAAAAAAAAAAAAAAAAAAAAAAAAGGGGGGGGGGAGGGGGGGGTGGAATAGGGAAGAAAACCCACCCCGTGGTATTGGGGGCCCCGTTGGTTAAAGGCTACGGCGCAGTCACTCTGAAGTGAGGGTTTAATGAAGTAGCCTGTGAGAGAATGGAGGGGATGGTCCCCGCTGCACAGATGGCTCTTTGTCACCGCTGACACCTGCCATCTGCTTGTTTGTCTAAATGATGNCCGCGCCCGCCCCGCCGCCCGCCGGCCCCTAAATCTCCTCTTCCTCATGCATATGAAAGCCGGAGGACATGGAGAGATTAACCTCCCAGGGCATGAAAGGGGTACAAAAGTTTACACCGCCGGGCAGCCATTTAGACCTTTCGCGGGGGATGCAGTTCGCGCTCCTGGGCTTTTTTAACACCGTCTCCGCGAGATGCTCAGACTCTTTCTGAGGTAATTAAGAAGCCAAATTGCCCCAGATGTAACACTGCTGATATCAGGAGAGGCAATTAAGATATTTAGAGAACACCGCTTCTTTCTCTTCCTCTGCCACGAAGACAGGCTGGTACTTTAACATCAGCTGTAACGTCTCGAGGTCCTCCAAAGGTTTAAAGGCAGGGTACGGAAGTGGGATCTACTTTCCTGACTTTTGAGACCACGTTCCGGGAAAAAATGATATATTACTGTAAATGTATTTAGGGAGCATTTTTTTGAAATGTATTGCTAAAGAAAAAGTATATTAATACATGAAAACGGGCGTCTCAGTGTATGAAAAGTGACTGACAGCTGCAGAGAGGGTCATAGCTTCCAGATAAGCTTGTTGGAGCAATAAGTGTGTCCAGGAACCTAACACTGAATTTAAAAACAATTACTAAAGTGTAAAATAGCCTGAAAAATCTTGACTGCTTGAGAACACACTCCCTTTTTTTTTTTTTACTTTTTTCTTTTTTTTTCACTCTTAAGCCCACAGAAACAGTATGCTTTTGATATGACCTCAGGTCATTTGTGTCACCTCAAAATACTCAGGGTGAGTGCCCAAAAGGGACCTTTTTCCCAGCAGAACCAACAAGCCCATGTCTAGGACGTCTCAGAAGAGACTGAAGCTTGCTGTTCATAGCACCACATAAATTGCACTTGATGTTATCAGTGATGTCAGTGTACATGGAAGGTGTATAATGGATATTAATTATGACTGTTATCACTTATGACTTGTGTAGTGCAGCCAGGTATGCCTGAATACTTGCAAACACAGCGGCTTTTACACGTGGCAACTCATGAAATGGAAAATGGTCACTCTGCACAGCTCTAATGAGGGCAAGGGTGATTTAAGCTAGCAGAAAGAATCATAATTACTGTAGGTTCAAAGTGATCTTGAAGGAGAGGAAGTTAAAACAGGGTTGGGATTGATCTACTTTCATGCTTTACTCAGCCCATTGTTTTTAATGCCTCACTTTGAACTATAAACAAATGGCTTCAGCTGATTTGCACAGTTTTCTGCAGATAATTCCTGAATTTGTTCTGGGCAATGGTGGAAAGTGTGCACCGTGCAAAAATAAATGGCAGGAGAAGCTGTGACAACAGCCCCCACCCTCTGTAGTTGGTTCAAAACCAGTTGAACTTAAATCCTGGCTTCAAAGCCATGTCAGAGCACAGAGGAACAGGCTTCAAGGTTTGCAGAGGACCACATGCTTACAGGAAAGCTGTTCCTGATGTCCAGCCCCAGCTAGGCAGCTTGGATGATGAAGACTTTCATTCCTGGGGAAGGGCCTGGCTCTGGGCCCCACTCCTGGATCACAGACAGGGGGACCACCTACCTTCTCACTCCTCCAGGTCTCTGCCAGCAAGACTGCCATGGCCTCCAGCACCATGGACTCTTCCTCCCTGCAGTCCCCTGGCCACCAGCACCTGGGCTGAGACCAGGCACAGCCAGAGGAAAACAAAGGCAAAACCCAGGGACTCATGGAGAGACAGAAAAACCATGTACTCAGCCTGGGAAGCCTCTTTTTCTCCTTCTCCTTCTTGACAGTGCAATTTCTGAGCCCCCACCACAAGGCCACTCCTATTACTATTGCTGGTGGAGAGAGAGGAGACCTGCCCCCAGGGACCACAAGTGTCAGGGAACACAGATCATGAGGCCAGAGGCAGCCACATCCCACCCACCCACTCGGGAAACAATTCACTGCCTCCGACTGCCTCGTTTTTCAATAACATTGGATGACAATTTGGGATGATATATAGGAAAAATAAATGGAGATTTTAAAAAAGCCTAAAAAACACCCAGTCTATTCCAAAACACAACAGAGAGATAAAGGGTGAAATCCTAGCTCAGCCGATTTCTATGCGCTTTGCTTTTAAGTTAGAAAGGCTTTTACACCCTCCTGCATCATCATAAAATGGAATTTATTTTTCTTTTAACCTGGGATGCTTTTGGTTTATTAGTGTGATTAAAAATCTCTCATTGTGAAACCCATTCCTGACACAGGTGTTAAGTGTCTGAGATCTGCCCAGCTGCCTCAGGATGGATACTTCCTTCAAACATGCTGCTAACTCTCAGACCCTCAGCCAATACCATGGTCAATTATCAGAGCCAACACATCATGTTCCTCTTGGCAAAATGAGCCAGTCTGCATCAAAATGAAGGTCAATGGAAAACAAAAAGAACGAACAAAATTCCCTGCTTTTCTCTATTTTTGTCTGAAAGCTAAAATTTGCATGTTTTGATGTCTTCTGCCAGCCCGCCAACTCCAGAAAGCACCTGGACATCCCCAGAACAGTGTTCTGAGATGTCTCAGGAATGTTTCCTTCAGAGGCTTTGACAATAATAAGCTTTCTGTACCAAATAATTTCAACATAATTCTATTTTGATGAGGTGAATTACAGTCAACTCCCATTAATTCCTCCCTACAAGAAGCTAAGCTTTTCATCATCCAGCAGAGGCTTTGTTTCCTTCAGATTTTTTGACTTTTCATAGAGGAACCTACAAAATGATAAATCCCCTAAATTGCCCCTGAGGCAAGCTAGTATGTTTTCCTCATTTAAGGGTGGAAAGGATGACAGTATACAAAGACTGTGATCTTTATTTGTACTGAGACTTCTCTTATGAGATCTGTCCAACCCCATTTTAAACTAGCTGATGTCAAGAAGTAACTGAAAGAGCTGTTTTATTTTGCCACATCACTGTTAGGTCAAAGGCACCCCAGCCTCCAGCAGGTCTGATTATGGCACACAGCACTTAATGGCACATGAAGGGATGAAAGTTGTATCATAGCACTACCCCCAGAGGCCCTGCCTCCTCGGCTTGGGTGCCCACTCATGATGGTGTAGGTAGATTCACCTTGTGGCAGGGCAGTGGCAGATGATGGCATTTTTTGCTAGTGGTGAGGATCAACAATGAACCTCAAGCTGTGGAACCACAGGAGGATGGCAGACTTGTTCTGCCATCCATACCCCACAACCAAAATGCCTGGCTGATCTGAGCTGGTACGTGTGTTAAGCACTGGCTGGGAGGGAAGATGAATGAGTCTGAGCTCTAGCTCTATGATGCTGATGTTGAGCCCAGTCACTCTAAAATCTGTAGGTAGTTGCCCACAAAATCACAAGTTTGATTATTTCTTATTTTTTAAATTTTTACATTTATATTTTTATAAATTGGACTTCTGAAAATGTTTTTATTTTCCTCCTTGAGTAGGGCTGGCAGAGCTGGATGTGGATTTGTATGTACAAAATTTCTTTTTTCTAGACTGGAGATAGGATTTTCACTGTATCCTTTCCCTCTGGAGCTTGTCTTTTTAGTATCAATCCCAAATAATATCTCCTGACCATCATCAGCTCAGTCAGCCTTCAAGCAAACTCGTCAACTCTCTACATGAAAACAAAATATTGGCACAAACCTGTGTTTCTCTCAAGACCGCCATGGGTGAACAGGTATTGTAGCTCTTCATCACTCTGTGTTTCAGCATAAAAAAAACAGAACACAAATATTTTGATAGGATGAGGACACTATCCTGCATACATTTTTATAACAATGCAAATGCCTAATCAATTAAGCAAGCTTGCACCCTGCTGTAGACATCACCTCAAAATGTCTAGCCCTGCTAGGGACTGCACTAATGTATCCTTTTGCTTGTGTGAAGCAACACTGTCTTTGGCAACATAGAGGGCTCCCCTCTGACAAATTTCGTGATGTGACAGAGGCCAAAGTTTTTAAGTGTTCTCTGAAAGCAACTATGGCAAACAGTCAATTCAGCTAAACAGTCTTGGCCACAGTACATCTGTGCTTAGTTTTGGCTTAGCAGAGCAGAATAACACATGTACTTCTCTCTCTGTACCACTCCTAACCTAAGATGGTGAGACAAATAGCTGAATTACAGAAGTACCTTCTGAACAGAAGTATCCTGTGACAGTGCAAATCTGCATAACTGGGTATTTCAGCCAAAATGAACTCACAGACCCACATGATTTCCTCGTGAGCTGACTTTGTGGGGAGATATTTTTTTTTGCTTAGTTCTTGTTGCTGTTGTTTTGTTGGCTTCTCAGATCAATACCTTCTACTGATTTCACTTCAGACATTTTTATAATCAAATACATGGGAATAAACCAAGAGCCACTAACAGAAGTGAGGACATTTCCTGCAGGTCAGTGCCATATTTATAACCACAATCCTCTGACCCTTCCTCTCCACTTCTGGAAGAGGTGCCAGCGCCCAGTGAAATGACAGTGCCACACAGCCAGTGTCATTGTCACCGCTGCTGACAGCAGCAATGGGAACATTTCTTCAGGTGTCTTGATGCCTTAAGAGCTGAGATCCTGTTTTCCAATGAGATTTAAGGGTCATCAGCATTGCTTTGTGTAGACACATACTGCTTGCTCCAGTGTGCACCAAGATGGATCAAAAACTGCATGCCTGTATTAGCTTGGGCTTAAACCAGGTTAAGCAGCCCAGGCATCTAAGGCAGACTCTGCAGCTCCTTAACTCAGTCACACCAGTTTGCTGAATGCTATTTCACACCCAGGCTACTCAGACTATAGGTGCCAGCCCACAAAATGCCACAGAGATGTGCCCAGCAGACCCTGCACTACTCTGCAAGGGGGGATGACTCTTGCAAAGAAGGGCAGCACTGCGATCCCCAAGGCAGCACTGCCAGTCAGGGCTTCAAAGCACAGCAGAAACACTGCCACAGGGCACTCCTCCCCAGCTGCTCAGCCTTGTCACACAGGTCCCAGCACCTGTGGAGGCAGCCCCAGTGTCTGCAGCACTGCAAAGCCACAATCGAAGCTCCAAACTCTGACAGCTCATCAACTGCACACAGTGTCTTTCAATACTTCAGTTACCACCTTTGAGGTCAATTACATCAAATTTGCCATCCCTTGGTTTACATTCTACAGACCAAGGTAAAGACATATTGATTAGCTTGTTCTGTGTTCTTCACTTAATTCAAATGATTAATGCACATCTCCATCACTTTCATTTTATAATCTTTTGGTAGTAATATGTAGCCTCTTAGCAAAAACCTAATTTTTCACAAAACCATTTTAGTTTTAGCAAACCTCTAAATTTTGATGGAAGCTTCTCTGTCAATACCCTGTTTCAGTCTTGGTTTCCAATTAATATTTTCCAGCATTTGTTTTTACTTTTGTTTTAAAGACTTTTTTTTTCCTGCACTTGCATTGATTGGTTTGTCTTTGCCTCTCCAGAGAGCTTTTTAGAATTAGGTATTTCTGACACTGAAATGGTTTTCTTTCCAGGAATGAAAAGAGTCCATAAACAAATTTCAGCAGAAAATTTAATTTTATCATCAAGAGGAAAAAAGTCACCTTCCAAGTCATAAAAACTCAGGCAATTCTAACCATTTACTGGAGTGGCTGAGAGATTTGACCCCAGAATTTACATGTACCCCCTAGATTTGAAAAGAACTTGCTTCACTTCCCTACTCTTACACAGACTTTCAGCATGACTGTGGGTGAAGTCCTTAAAGCATTTAAGGTATTTGCCGTTACAAAACAAAGACCCATACAGCATTGTGTATTCAAATTATCGAATGTCTAGCAATACAGTCAAAATCTTTGAAATTAAAGTGGTAATTAGCCCAAGCAAATTGCAAGTTGCCCAAACATGCAGCAGTCCTTGGTGACCCAAGCCAGGTGCTGTGATGAGTCACATGCACACACCAGCATGGTGGGAGATGGCTGGACTATCTCCGACCCAGAGCCACCCAGTGCCATGGGCCAGCATTGAAGTACCCAAAAGCATCTGCTTCCTGACTTTTAACCTGCTCAAGCTTCTGATCTTCTGCAAACTTAAGTCCCAACATATGCTATCCAGTAATCAAGGTTCACTATTTATTTGTTAATCTGACAGGGTGGAGCTGGATGCATTTTCTTTTTCTTGTCTTTGGTCATCTGTTTTTTAAACAGTTTTTACTATTATGTTTCTGTTTCTCAGCTAATCTTAGAGCCAGTGACATAATTTCACTGAATTATTAAGATTTCAATCAATCACATTTGTGTCATTTGCATAAAGCTCTATGACAAGATAAATTGCATTCTGTATTGTTCTGACTTTCTTAAAATATCTCTTTGTAGTTAAAAAAAAATATATTAAAAAATAAGAAGTTCATTCCTGGACTATGCTTGCATCACCAAAAGTCAGTGTTCCTCCCCAGTTCCCCAATGCAGAATGTGACAAGAGCACACACAAAACCAGTGGTCATGTGTCACTCCTCACCAGGTGGTAAAGGCACTGTGCACCCAGCAGTGCTCTTATGGCCCTTGGACACACAGTGGAGTAAGCCAGCCCGGAGAGAGGGCTCACAGGCAATGTGCCTGCTGCTCTTCCCAGAGAGACTTCTGCCAGCAGGGCTGCACCCTGAGGACATGGCTCTTCAGTAGCACTTGAGGCTCAGTCTACAGCCACAGGTCATGGCATTTCTGCAGTGGGGACAGAGAACAGACCCCTAGCTTGTGCCCTCTTTGAAGGATCCTGGGCAACCCTAGTGACCACCACGCAGCTCCAGGAGCCTCCTCGCCTTGCCATTCCCCATGAACAGTCCAGCCAGCACACCGATCCCACGCGAGGCCGGTGTCCCTTTCCCAGGCCATTACTTGGCTCAGATGAGCGTCATGCAGCCAGGCGCACACATGTGTCCCATAACCCAAACCATCTGTGAACATTTTAATTAACCAATCCCCAGCTCCTCTGTGCTGCCATTGAAAGGATCCCGCCCTGGCCCCAGCCGAGCCTCCCCCGTACAGCCCTGCAGCTCCCCTCCCCACCCAGGAATTCACGACCACAACTGTACAGCGTGGGCCCCCCCGGCCCTCCGTGGCCGTGCAGGAGCAGCCTCAGCAGTCAGTGAGGAGGAGATGAAAAGGGGTCCCTCCATATGTGGCTGCCGATGCAGACCTACAGGGTAGGCTCCATGCACAATAGATAACAGGAGGCCCCTTCTTGCAGCTGTTAAGCTGTAGGGTCTTCCACGTCACATCATACGTGCAGGCATCAGACACCCCTCATATGAAAAATGGCTGGAGAAAAGAATTTCCTTCTGTGAAACCACATGGATGTACATCAACACAGAATTCAGCCTATTGCTGCTGAAAATTGCTGGAAAAATGCAACCATGTCAGGACCCATGTTCTTGTTACTCTCTGGGGAAGTGACTTTACTCTCTGGTTGATTTTATATTGCAACAAAGTGAAGTTTGCTGTGGAAATACTCACACTTATCTGAGTTTCTCTGAAGGCTGAAGAGAGATCCAAACTCCCCAGGGCCTAACAAAAATCAGGCTCTAGATGGAGGGATTTGGGAACTGTAAATGCAACGAGGTTCACAAGCAATATTTTCACCAAAACAGGAAATTTGCACTGGTATGCTAGGCTTGTAGCTGGTATAAATGAGCACAGCTCATTAGCAAAGAATTTAGTGTTGTCCATCCAGAAGCAGGACACCCTCACTGGAGGGTCTGTTCCTCTGGAAGTCACCATGACCATGGTATTTATAAATGTAATAGAGGCAGTAGTGCAAGGTAACCCCAGAAAGCAAAACCTCACAATTTTGCTAACATGGGGACTGCTCATTTCACAGACTATTGCAAACTGGCTTTACTCCTATGAATCTCATGCCATTAGCAGCACTGTGCTTTCTCCAGTCATCTGGGGACAGTTCTTGGCAACTTTTCTATTGCACCTTCTGCTGAGCGCTCTCAAAGTAGTTTTATGTAGGACATAACCAGTTTCACCATTTTACAGGCAGATAAATTGCACAGAGTAGTGAGAACACCCTTGCTTAGGATGGAATATTGACAGAGTTGTGTACTACTCACCAGAGTCCCAGCCTAGGGCTTGAAAAACAGTTGTCTTAGATCTACTTGCTCACAAGTAGGGTTTTCCTGCATGTTTCATATGATTGAAATATGGAAATACTACAGTCTCTCATTGGCACCAGAGATCACTGATACACACAAATCAGGAAGGGAAATTTTCTAATAAATGAAGCTGGGATATCAGTTTGTCTAGATTTCATTTGAAGTCTAGCCCTTCAACTATGACACATCCATAAGGCTGTGGTGCATTAGGGCTTCAGATACGTAACAGGTACCAAACATGGGTCTATGCTGCAAAGTTCATCCTACTCCTGTGTTATCTCAGCACACCCTGCCTGCAGTGAAGCAGGATGAGACCAAAACAGACAGCCCCCCCAGTACATTACCATCCCACAGGCTGTAAATAAGAGAAGCAGTGGGGCCAAGCAAGTGCTCCTGCTGCCTTCAACAGTAAAAGGAGAATCCCAGTTCCATTCACTCATGCACTGAAAGCCTCTTATGGCAGAAATACTTATATTTTCTACTGTAGGGAGAGCAACAGCTCAACTGTGTGCAAGTGTGGAAGATTGTCCCCACCAAACAAGTGGCTTTGATCCCTGAAAAGAAGCTTAGACTGCTGAGGGCAGGCTAGATAGAACAGTTCATCTCTCAGTGTGCTCAGCCTGCTCTGAACCACTCAACAATCCATCTTGCAGTCCAGTTGGTCCTTGAGTCCAAACGTTTCTCACAAGAGATGTTTGCATATCTCTCCTCAAAATCAGTGACAACAGTACACTGGTCTCATGCCAAATTAGGTATAAACATTGTCCTCAAGGAGTTAAGTCCTTAGGTTCCTGTCTGATAAACACAGGATACATTTTTAAGATCAACATTCCCAGTCATCCCACAGCTGAGTTTTGTGTGCGTGTCTCATTTCTGTCCAGTGAGATTTCCAGATTGACTCAGAAGCTTTGAGTGGAGCTCGAGGTTTTGGAAAATAAACTCATTTTTGTGCTGCCACCTTGCTCGCTTTGGCTTCCTGGGCTGTGCACGCAGAAACTTTGCTGTGCTGTCAAAAATGCATCTGATTCACAACCTCTGACAAAAGCACGAGTACAGCAACATCATGAATTGCATAGCTCACTGGCCACTGGGGAGGGTTCATTGGCTTGCTAATCTGAACTGTCTGATCCTAAACTTCCACTTCCCATTGCAGTCAAATGCACTGCTGAGCTGACTCCAGCACAGACTGAGGGATGTTTTTCTTGTCTTATAGTTTTGTACTGACTGAGCTAACCCACAATATAATTATTAAGGCAAAGAGCCTAGCAGGATCCTAACAAGGATTAAACATTTATATGATTCATTAAAATATTCCCAGTGCCACTAGCTGGGATAAAAATGTATAAGGATTGTGTTATAATTATAACACCAGGCTGCAGCCCAGAAATCTCTGCGAACAGAATCCCTAGAAAATGCGGCTTGAGGATGCCAGAGCTGCACTCTCTGAAGTGCCTGTTTCACTGGAAACCCAGCCTGAAATCCCATTGACTGGCACATCCTTGAAGTCAGGCTCATATGGAAACACCTGGCTCTTTGGGACAAGATTAGGAACACCCAAATAACCCACTCAAACAGCTTCAACCAATTATGGGACAAGCCTGCACCTTGACCAAAACTGAAGAGGAAGAAAAGGAGGACAGGGCAGAGAAGATTCAGGAAATGAAAGGGGAAGAAAAAAAAAAAAAAAGGAAGAGGTAGATACTTAGATACTGTGTCTTTTTACCCAGTGAGGTTTGAGTACCCAGTCGAATATGGGCAACATCAGTATGGATCGCTCCGTCATCTTAAAGACTCCAAATTCACATATTTTCCTGATGGGAGAGTTCACACTCTTCCAGGTTGCAGCAGATTCAAGGGGAAGGTTGTTCTGAGCCTGCTGCTGACTCTACTTGCTTGCTCTGAATACCTGTCCAGGGCTTGGTTGTAAATACTCAGCTCTGGGTACATGTCATCACTTCTGAACTGGAAGTCTTTCTTGTTTGCCCCATTGCTGGTGAGTATTTCAATGTGCTATGCAGAGTGGGACTACTCCATGTGGGAAAGTCACCTCCAGCTATTCACTATCAGATGGAGTGTCTTTGTTGCAGAGAGCACATGTGGGAAGACAAACAAAAAGTACAATTATTTGCCCAGCCCTACTCCTTGGTGTCGCCACTATGCAGGAAGGGGCAGGGATACTGAGAAATCTTCATAAACATCTCAGCTTGCAGGAGCATGCCTGCTATTACATCCCCTGCTGAGTAATTGCGTATTTTCTCCCACAGCCACATGAATTGTGCTGGTGAGGAGAGCAGCGAGTACAAGATCCCACCTCATCGTAGCTTGTGAGGTGCATCATGCTCATAATGACACCCAGGAGGAATAACCTGTGCTGGGACCACAGTCTGTCAGGTGCCCAGATGAACTGGAGAAAGCACATGGATGCAATGTCTCACATCTTCACCTTGCAAGGAACAAATAGGATTGGTTGGACCCTGAAGACCATTCTTTTGCTCAGGACATATCCTCCATTATTATAGTATTATAATATATTATACTATATATCCAGTATGCCAACATCAGTAATTTGCACAGAGAAGAATGGCACCCTCAAAATATGAAACTGAGCACTTAGTGAAAAAGAGAATTAAGTCAGATGGGTGAGACACAATGCTATTTGTTGTTGCAAGGAGGAGATCACACTTCTCAACACAACAAAGGGATGCAGACTCATATTGCTGATGCTTTGGTGTATCATGGTTGCAGTTGCCACACAGCAGAGAGCACCACCGTTGACCAGAGACTGTATCCATTTGTTTTAATTTGTTTTTCCAAGGACATAATGCGTGTGGTATCACTCTCTGCATGTATCTGTCTGTTCACCTGTCTATCTGCACTCAGCTGTCCTTCACCCTCACAAGTAACTTTTGAACCTGTTGACCAGTTTAAAAAAAAATTTGACAGACAATAAGAGGTCTTCAAGGTATTAAATTCCAACATGTTTTATGAAAATTGGCAGCTGGTTAGAGGAAAAAACCCAATTAGTGCCTCCATGGAGGTGAAGGCTCCAATGTGAATGTGACCCTTATTAGGCAGTGAAGATCCTCTTGGGAAAGAGATATTACCAAAGTTCACAGAGAGAAAAACAGATCAGCACTTACATCTTATTAGACACCAGAGAATCTGATGCAAGCCCCCAGTGATGTTCCAGAAAACCACTGGCTTCATCAGCACTGCTGCTCACAGACTGACACCTCATGACCTCCTGTTGGGGCATTTGCAGCTCTCTTTACAGAAAGGCAGAGACAGAACTGAGGAGGGAGGTGGTGGGCTAGGGGAAGGGGAAAAGCCTTCATGCAACAGCTGCTGAATGCCTCCTTGGATCATCTCCTCTAGATTTCAGAATCTGGATCCCTCTGAATCTTGAATCCCTCTCAACCGTTTTCGTCCAGCTGTCCTGAGGATCCCATGGATCCTTTCCCTTTAATTTCCACATCTTTTTTCTTTTCCCTAACCAAATGATCCCTAAACAGCCAAAGATCTTCACTGTTGTACTTTAGCTCTCTGCCCTCTCACCTCCTCCGAAATGTCCTTTGCTGTGGCCACAAACTAAATGCATAATTTTCAGAACAGTTTGCCCTCATTTTTGAAGCAGCAGAATTTAGTTTTGCCTGCACTGCTGAGAAACCTTGAGCCAGCTCTAGAGTCATGGCACAATGAAACAGGCAAGGACATTTCATTTACGAATTGGGCTTGTCCTCAGGGACAAATTCATCCTTCTTATAACCTCCCTAAAGTCACAATAGAGAAAACATAGCCTTAATTAATCCAGCCTGCTTGCATTATAAGAGATAACATGGCCTAGAGAAAAGCATCTGACTCGGATAGTCAGGAGGTTCATGGTCTTACATCACTTTGTAACTAACTTAATCACTGCTGTTGAGCACTTCCTTTAGCTACATTTATAAATTCAAATTGTAGGACTTATGCTTCAGGGTCCAGATTCTCAGCTCAGATGAGCAACCATGTGCAGACTAAACTTTTGCGACTAAAGCTATGTGCATCCACACTGGCTTCACTAGTTTGCTGCTGAGGAGTGGAAAGAACTCACAATGAAAGGCACTGGGTGAACTGTTCGCTCACAGTAACACAGATGTCCTCCAAAGGTCTTCTTGGCTGTCCTTCAGCTCCTATCCCTTGTCCTTCCTCTGCTTCCTTGTTATAAATCAGGCACAGCTCCAGCCCTTCCCTCCATGCCCCCGTTCCAGCTTTTCCCCTTCCTTCCCATTCCTCAAACAACAAGAAAACAACCAGAAACATTAAAAAAAAAACATTTAAAATCAGAATTGATCTTTTTAAACAAGAGGCATATAATTGATTTCTATGAGGACTAGAACAATAAGGAAAGGCAAGAGAGGAGCCCCACAGGAAATTACTTGGGATCTCCCTCTCCTGATCTCTGCATAAATATTTAGCCAAGTGGCACTTGCGATGGAAATTTAGCTTGCAGTAGAGTTTTGATAGCTGGTCAGACAGATAAGTAATTGATCACAGATATGTTTACATCTACTTAATTAAGTATGCATCCAGTTAATTAAACAGTGAAATATTTGAAAACTCTGCAAATTGTGCAAAGAAGTCACAGCTGGCTAACAAAGCAATTCTGACGTGCCACTGGTGAGCACTCTGTTCAGAAGCCTTTGGGAATTTCACATACTGATATGCATGTTACCCAGGAGAACCCAGTGAATAATTATAGTTATCATAAGATGAAACTGCAAGGGTTTCAAAGAACCTTTCTCTGTGGGTCCCAGCAAGCTCTGGGACACAGTTACAGTAATGATGCTCCTGAAGTGAACTGAGAGACTTGTGTAATTCAACTGAGAATGCTCCAAGAAAATGCTGCTGTCACTGCACAACTCTCATGTACCCACCAGCTGTCTCCATTTGGAAAAGACAATCTTCATTTTCTAAAAGCAAAATATTTACAACTGTTCCAGTCTGCCCCTCCAGAATTCTCCCTCCGCCTTGCATATGGAATTTCATGAAGCTGCAACACAGGGAGCTGATGATCTCTCCAACTGTCTTCATCACTATCTGTCAGATGGTGGCATTCATAGTGGTGCATGCTTCTAGACACAGACTGACACCAGTACTGCAGCTGATTGACTTTAAAGTCAAATACACATGGTTACATACTAAGGATTTTTTGGAGGTGTCTGATAAAAACAAACATACTGGAAAGGCCCAGATGTCTTCACAGAACTAATGTGTAAATCTAATAAACACAGGCTCCACAGCCCTTCTGTGGTTTGTGAAGGCCCGTGTGTTTGCTCAGACTATTAAAAGATAAAGTCTTATCTCAAATCAATTTTTCACTAGTGTGATTCCAGTTATTTCATTAAGGTTGTTCTTGAGTAATGATTCAAGGGCATGCCAAGGAGGAGTGGATTAGATTCCCTGAGCTTCCTTTTGGCAAAAAGCAGGAACAAAGAAAACCAACTACATACATTTTCAGAGCTTTAAAAACTTCTTTTTGACATTCAGTTCTGGAAGTAAGCAAAGGTTTGGGAGCAAGCTTCTTTCTTCTTAGCCATTTCTAATTCCCTTTCTCCCTCCCATTCTTTAGTTTTCTGGGCAATTACCTCACATTTTCTGTCAATCCCTCATCATATCTCTGCCCTGCCCTACCAGTTTGCTCCTGTTTTGTCCCTGGGCTGTTTGACGTATGCCATACCCCAGAGAGATTGTCCTGGTTTAGTCATCATTTCTACATGTACCAAGCTTTGACATCCATCCAGGAAGCAGTAATGTTGCCATATGGATTGGCTGGCTGATCACAGGCCAAAAATACCATATGTTGTTACTGAGGAGCTCTAAGGGCCAAATGCCCAAACATATTCAGTCTCCAAAGACAGATCACAAAGAAGATGCTGCTACCTAAGACAAGCCTTGGGGAGACTTAAGATCCTGACCTCCAAATCCATCCTCTTTATCTGACATCCAGCTCTAAAGGCACTCCTTAGTTTGATGCAAGATTTCCTTCTGCACGTTTCTCACAGCACAGTTTCATGTCCACACACAGCACAGCTATCCCATCTGAATGGTCTCTGAACTTCTGAGCAAGGCCAGCTGGAAGCCCACTGCCAGATTGCTCAGGAATCTCAGCTAGGGTAGAGGTGGAAAGGGTCTCAGAACAAGTTATTTTCTCAAATAGCGTTAAATTCATCACAAAACATTAATCTCAAGTAGGTCATGGCTACATTCACTCAGAAACTCATGCTGAGAAGTTCCAACAATGAACTAAAAATCCACTGACTTCCATCAGATTGTAGCAGTGATTTTGAACCCTCCAATAGTTAGAATCCAGTTCTTTCACCTAAGAGACTTAATCACCTGGCTGCAGTATGAAAAGTAACTATGTGGGGCTGAAGTATCCTTTTTATTTTATAAGATGATGGGGTGATTTAGGTCTTCCATGCTACACGAATAGGCAGACACCTTTAGGTAAGGGGTTTTTCCTATCCACATTCTGAACCTATCACAGATGCTGTATCTCAGACAAGTCACTTATGCCACGCTAACATGCCCTTGAATCTCCGCAGAGCTTATTAGGAGCCCTCTGATATGAAGAGGGCAAATTTGAATCTTTCATATCTTTTCAAGTCTAAAGACCTTGATATATGAATAGAATCCATACACTAACCTTTATTCTTTTGCTGGACAATTCACAACAAATCAAAAACAGAAACAAGGCTTAGTTGCTAAAACATTCACATGGAAAACAAACAAGAATACTTTTCTCTGGATATTTCCAATGAAAAACGTTGATCTTTCTCATCTGCAGTGAGGGTGGCATTTAATCTCAAACTGGAGTTGTACATTCTGGTATTTGCTCTACAATACTGGAGAAGATGAAGGGCAGAGAGAAGGGAGCCTGTTGATGTTGAATGATCACATATTGACAACACAGCATTGTTGTGCTTGGGGAGGGGCAGAATTATGGACCCACCACTGGCACTGCTAGGCCTGGGCTGCTTTCTGGCCTCCCAAAAAGTGCCAGCAATGTGGTGGAGCTGTCATTTGACTGTGCACAAGGTCCTCACAAGTGGCTAATGGTTCAGCATCATCTCCTCAGATGATTGCAAATGCATCCATTCTCCTCTGAGATGCAATAAAAGCACAGACTGGCAGAGATCTATGAGAATCACTTTTGCTCTTACACCCTCTCATTTACTTTGTACCCCAGGGCAGACTGAGGGAAATATCTTTGTGCCAGCTGCAGAATTAGGAGACCTGCAACACTGTAAGACATGGGTGTTTGTACTTCATTATGGATGTAAACAAGGGCTGGCCTTGTTTCTTATTTTACTATAAGCTAGCAAAAATGGCATGTATCTCCAGCAGTGTGTTCTGCAGTGTGTCCCAGCTACATGGTCTCCCCAGCCAAGAACTGCTGCCAAAGCTCTCCATTGCCACACTGTGCAGCTTGGGAAAGCCATATCTTCTGGCCTTGGCAGCATGCATGGGCAGGAAAGCCTCCAGTGAAAACTTCTTCCAGCACTGCATGCTGTGCTGGTGTAATGAAATCTGTACCTGCTTTTCTCACCTACAAAAATGTGTGACAAGGTGTGGTTTCATTCAGGCTATGGCTCTGCCCAGTTTCCAGCCCAGTGAGGAGGGTGTCCAGCTGACAGCTCAGAGCAACTGCAAGCAGTGGCTTCATCATGTTCTTGGGTTTAGGCAGAAACTACAGTGGAAAGAAAAAAATACTTAGAAGTGACCCACAATGTTCTTCCTCACAGCATGCTCCACTAACTGGTGCCAGACTGAGTGGGGAATAGAATTCAATTCTGTATTATTACAAAAATCAAAAACTAGCTAACAGTAGATTTTATCATACATGTGTTAAAAAATTGTGATGAATATAGAAGGGAAAAAAACCTCAGACTTGAGCCTTGGGATAACCTTTACTTTTAATTTTAGTACCAACCCAAAAATATTTCAGCTTGAACTGTCTGAGGGCTTAAGCGCCAGTGCTCATCTGCAGTAACTTCCCATCACACCATGAAATCAAGCAGGCTACTATGTTTAACAGCATCTGAAAGTCTGCCTCCTCACAGGACATCTCCAGGTTTCTCCCCACAGAGGAGAATATGTGAAGGTAACCGTCATTGGATATTGCAAACCACATTTGCTAAAGAAAACAAATGCAAAATTCCCAGGAAAGTGCTGGCAAAGCTGTCATGACAAAGAACACCACCTACCTGGATATGGGATTCTGGGTATGTGATACTGTGACTTAGAAGTGCGGAAAGCAATTAAGTGGGATATTTTTTTCCCTCCCTGCCTCCCTTGTCCAGATATTAATCTGCTGTTAGCAGGGAGAAGAGCTCCAGGTGTCCATCAAAGGGAAAAAACAGTGCTGCTATATATAATGCAAAGCTCCATGCCAAGTGCAGTACAGCTTCATCAATCTGAAACTAATTTTTAATTCTGTTTTATTTTAGCATGCTGCTGTGAAGACGTCTCTCTCACATTTTTCTTTGAGACAACAAAATGATTGATCACTGCAACACTGTCAGCTCTAATAGCCTTATGGTAACAGGTAAAAATCAGGTTGCAGTAACAGTGCATAGGAACTTTAATCCATGCATGGGGACATTGTGCTGAGAGGATATGAAAGGTCTCCTTTATACCCTCTCAAGACAATATTCCTCGAATTTAATCCTCCTGCCACCACTATACTTCTTGCTTTGTTACCTTTCAAGGAAAACCAAACAATACTACCCCAATTCCTAACCATAATTTTCAAGTTAAATGGTTAAAATAGCTCTTATTAGCTCTTTTATAAGAAGGCTAAGCTTAATTTTTTTGACAATCACAAACTTTTTCTGAAGCTATTAGTCTTTGGCTGTAACTTGTGGCACATGATATTCTCCGAGATAACAGACTGCAGCACCAATGGGACTGAACTCACGCTTATTACTTTCACAGCCATGTATATAACTCCCTGTAGGTCATGGAATTCTCCTTACATGCATATGCTGAATGATGTGGATATGCAGCAGCCTGGGACAGGAATTAACAACCTTTCAGAGAGCAGACAGTGATTTCTATCTATCTCTATGATCTTCAGAAAGGAAGCCCTGGGCGGAGATTTAATCACGTGTTGTGTTATGCATTCACAAAAAGATGAACAATTATAGCAATTGAAGAAAACCTATCATCAACTGAGAGAAAAAGACTATTTTTCTGAATTATACAAATTCAGTCTTTTATGACAAAATGACTGCTTAAGACTTAAAACTCTAATCATTACCATTTGCTTCCTAAAATATCCACCTCCCTTTATCTGCATATTGAACTGAAAACACAAAGCTTTTGAAATGTTTCTGGTTTCTGAAGGGGTGAATGTTATTTTTTTTCCTTTCCCAATTCTGCAGCCAGGTAGTGGGGGCGACACTTCTTTCAATATCAAGCAAGTCACCCTGGGCACAGCCCAACCCTGCAGGAGCTGATCAATTCCTGACTGGGGTGCTGGCACAGGGGCATTGATGGAGTACCCCCACACCCCTTCCTGTAGGGCCATACAAACAAGCCCTCACCACACCCTGTCGTCAGGAAGGTGGTGCTAATGAGAGTTGGTTTTGAAGGTTTAATATAGCTTCTGCAACACCTTTCAGAAGAGGAAAAGGGTGCCCAGCTTACTACAGCTGAAAAAACAAAGAAAGGAGGGAGGAAAAAAAAAAGCTATTTCCTCCAAGTTCCTCATTTTCATTGCACTTGCCAGCCACAACCAAAAGGTGCCTTGTCAGAGGGCGGGAGGTAAGAAGTAATTCAGTTCTCTGCTACTGGAATTCGATTTGCTAGGGGAATTCAAGGCTCTGGGCTCAGGGCCATTTCTCCTCCTTACTCACGAACAGTGCTTTGGCAGAAAATGCCTAAGTTTGGCCAGCCATCCAGGTAGCTTCAGAGAGGAGCAGGCAGCCTGGAAGCTCTGCCTCCACGCTCTGCACCCTGAGGACAATGCCAACATGAGTTTTCTCTGTGTCTCCTGCCTCTTCCATCCTTTATCCAATGGAGCATGACACATCTGCACATCTCTTTTTTTGCCACCAGAATAACTGGACACCTTCCAGACAGGACAGCTAAGGAGGCTGCGTGGAGTGGGTGTGACTGTGTGTCGCTCCGCGTGGGGCTGTCCAAGTGGCAACACTATGCTTTTAATCCCTGGCCTGTGACACAGACCAGAGCAGTGTCAGTGCACATCCAGGCTGTATTCAGCAGCACGGAATGGCCAATATATGTTTCACTGTGGAATCTGCTACCCAGGGATGCCTCTTCTGTGCCTGAACAAGTCCTCAAGCAGCAGATTACATGGGTTTGCTGATCGGCTACACTGTACTGCAGAGCAGTGTCAAGGCCACAGAGTAGGGATCCGGGCTTAGCCCTCACCTGTATCTGACAAAGCCCTACCAAAGCTCTCAGCTGCAGCAGCAATGGGGAGCGACAGCAAACTGCTGTGCCACATTACACTCAATGTATAAGGACAACACCCTGTTCTTCTCTGGGCACCAAACAGCAAAGAACCCTCAATTATTGGGTTTGGTGTGAAAAAAAAAAAAAAATAAAATTGAAATTGTACTAGGAATCCAAGCTGCATCAGGCACAATTAGAGCTTTAACAGCTTTTTTACTAAGCTAAGGACCCCCTGAGTCTGTGCACACCAGGCAACCAGAACCCTCCCTGGAAGCATGGTAAACCTTGGCATTGGAGAAACAGAAATGTCAAAGCGAGCTCTCTTTTCTTGTCCATCTGAAGTTCTGCTTTGTTTTGCAGGGAGGTTGCCACTCCCCCTCAGCTCCAGCCTTGGCCAAGCAAGCCCAGTTGAGCCTTCTCAGCTGAACTTCTTGTTCTACACTTCCCTCAGGATTTTGTGCTGTAAGGTTGGAAGGGTGGGCTCAGGAGGATATGGGTGGGACGCAGTGGCAGCAAGGAAACCCTTGTTCACAGCTCATTCGGGGAGGAAACGGGCACTGATCCCAAGGAAATTGTTTTGTGTTCCTGAGCAGCCATGGGGGGAGGTGGCGGTACTAGCCGGCCCTTTCCCGCTGCTGCAAACGTCCAGCACTGAACCAGCGCACTAACACAGACACAGCCACGCGGGTTCCAGGCTTTCATGCCTGGCTACTGGAAGTGTCCCCCCCAGGGACCCAGAACAAGCACCCCCTCAGGCTCCATGGTGACAAAATCAAGTCTCAGCACAGGGAAGGGGTCCCAGCTAGCCATTCTCTTCTCTGAGCATCTCCCAGAGACACTGCTGGACACGCCAAAGGCAGGAGGGAAGAAGGGGACCTGCCCTTTGTACAAACCACTCCATCACCCCAGCTGGATGTGCAGGCTCCCATCCTTTCTTCCCCCACCAGTCTGTCCTTGCCCCTCCATGGAGGTGGCTTGGCCACACTCCTGATACTGACCCAGAGATGCCACTGCCACCTCTCAGTTCAGCGTTCCTCCTGGAAATAAGCTGGGGCATATATTGTCACTTGTAGTCTGGACTAGGCTGCAGAGAGGCCCCGTGACTCGCTCCGGGAGGCATTAAACATAACCTGCAAGCCCACAGTATGGAGCAGGGAACAGGGTGGGAGCTCTCAAGGAAATATTTTGCTGAAAACAAAACTTTCAAAGCCTTTCAACAGCAGAGTACCGAAAATAGACTTCAGACTCTAAGGGAGGGGGAATTGGGAAAGGTTAGGAGCTGGAGAGAGAGAGAGAAAGAGGGAAATATCAAACGATCGACGACAACCCTGGGGAAAAAGGGGGCACAGAGGTTGCCAAAGATTTTTTAAGTCCATTTCCTGCAGGAGCTGGAGACCAGGAGGGTCAGTTTATTGCAGTTTGGCCTGAGCAGAGAGCTCTGCAAGAGGCTCTTCAGGCTCACTCCAAACACAGCCATTCATTACCCGCTGCTGCATCCTTCAAAACAGGAAGCGTTGCCAGAGCATTAATTTATCTCTTAATCGCCGTCCTTTTGTTGCTGTGAAAAATGTTTAGTCATAGATTTAATTCCTCTCACTCCACCCCCCCTATATCCCGACCACCTCTGATCACAAATACCATGAAGGGACAGGGCTTGACAGATTTTCTGATGCTTTTACTACAATTCAACTTTCAGGAGATCAGCTAACTTGCATACAGATTCTATTGAAGAACCCTGCATAGCAACAAGAGAGCTGCCCCTGGCTCAAAGTGGGAGTGTAATTTTTTGGGATTTCGCCTTGTCATTATTATTTCTCGCTCTTGTTATTGTCTTCAGTCCATCCTCCCCAGCCCCAATTTACTTTAAACAGATGTCTTATTTGTTCATAGCATGCTGAGGATTTGCCCTGGCAGAGAGATCTTTTTTTGTATTTTGTTTTGCCTTTTTTTCCCCTTAAATGTGTTTTAAATTTTGAGAAGAGCCCATGAAACAATAGCAGATGTGTTGTAGCTACAATTAATTGGATAATTAACTTAATTCATGTATTGCATTTTAGGTTTGTGTTTCTTACGCAAGGGAGTGTGTGTGCTAGAAGCTGGGGTGGGCATGAACGGAGGGGAGGAAGAGAAACATGTCTTGGGGAGGTACTTTGGGGGGTCCCAGGCATGGGTCCCCCAGACAAGGTGCAAGAGTAGAAGGGAGAAGAGAGTGAGATGGAGTGGCCACATGCTTCGGCCAGGGTCAAGTGATTAAAGATGTGGCCAGTGGTGAACACAGGTTCATCAGGCTGTTTTCCTGGGGGTCTATCCCAGCAGGCATGCTCATGGAGGACTGTGCATTGTGTGGACAAGGTCTGGAGGACAGGGATTCAGATCCCCTAGGACAGACTAAGCCTCCCCTGCTCCTCTTAGGGATTAGCAGAGGGATGCAGGGATGGCTGGTCCATACCAATGGGGCCACTGGGGTATACCTGGGATGGAACTGCTCCCCACATGGCCCCAGACCAGCTCAGCATCAGGCTGCTCCATGTTCAGAGCTTGTTGTTCTAACCTACCCAAGGCCTGGCCAGGGCAGGCAGGATCCTTCTGCCTTCATGTGCCCCACCAGACACCCCCACATCTCCTCTGAAGCCATTCATCAGTGAGTGTCTGCACCGTGGTGAACAGCCTCAAAACCTCAGTGACCTCTCAGCTGTGAACTGTCTGCAGAGCCCAGGATGCCAGTGCTGCCACCCAGGCAGACCAGCCATCCTCGGACATGATTATTGTTCCTTGGTATGAAGCCCTGCCAGGCAACACGGTTCCAGCTGGGTTGCACGCCCGCCCACTGAGAGGGTCAGAATCTGGCCCTGAGTGTTAACAGCCCTTCATGTCTCCTACTTAAAGCTTTTTCAGAGTCCTCCTGTGGCTATTTCATATTGGTCCTGGCTGCTGTCGTTCTTGGTGTGTAAATGCTCCCATTGCCTTCAGTGGCAGTCATGTCTACAAGCCACCATGGTATATTCTGCACCACTGAAAGTACCCTTTGGGACTTCGCCTGCACCCACCCTCCAGCAGACTCAAAACATTTCACAAATACATATTCCTAATGACAGGCACAATGCCCACAGCCATTCAGACCAGACTTTCTACCAGCACTTCGGTGGGTTTTCTGCTCTTGGTTTTTACATGTGGCTCAAGAGGAGAGGCTTTCAACTGGGGTCAAAGCAGCAGAGTGTCCAGTTCTACTTCTAGCTCTGAGTAGCTAAATGACACAAGGAAGAACAAGTCTCGTGGCTTTGAGACAAGTTGAACTGGGTCCTGCATCAAGCTTCAGGTGGGCAGGCAGCACCCACCCAGAGGTCCCCAACTTCCCAAGGCTGCCCATGCTGGGCTCAGAGCAAGACTAAGACTTTGGCTCTTATTTACTAGTGCCTAAGAGAGACCTGAGGTTACTAACTACACTGCAAGTGTTTTTGAAACTTAGGGAACTTCACAGCATTGGTAGAGGCACCCATCTTCTATGCAGTATGGCTTATAGCTATCAGAAAAAGAACAACAACAAAACCATGTATTTATTATAAAAATAGATTTTTTTTTCCATAAAATTTGCAGTAGAAATGCATCCCAAAAAGTCACTCACAAAACACAATTAAAAAAACTCCTCAAACTGGTCAGATGAGAACAAATGATACTGCTAATTGCAGTGCACAAATGCCAGATATTGGCATTTAACTCTAACTATGCTAAATGCTAATGTCAGCTGGAATGACACAGTCCGGCTTCATCACCCAAGGCATAATTTTCAAGCCAGGCTTAGACAGATCCAAATTTCCTACATTTTTTTCTTTTCTTCTGTGGCAGCAGATGAGGGCAAGAGAATGGAACTATTTAGCCTTCAAAAAGGCTGGGAATGGGAACCCGCAGAGGTCCTGGTTCATGCTTGACTAACAAATTACAGTAAAAACACAACATCACTAGTGGGGCTATTGGAAAGAATTATACCCAGAAGAAGTCCTTAGAAGAGGCTAAAAAGAAAATCCCATTTAAACTAAAAGGGAAAATGTTATTCAGTGCAGCATTTTTCTACTTATTTCCTTCTGGGATTTTTTTTTCTACCATATTCAGTTTCTGCTCTTCTTTTCTCTTCATTTGGGGGCTGCAAAGTTGCCAGTTATTCTTTTTTTTCCTTTTTTTTTCCTTCCCACCTACAATGTCGGTGATATTTGGTGCTTTTCTGTAGTGCAGAGCACCTGGATCAATGGGATTAATTAATATTAGCTGAATTCAGGCAGGGAAGAAAGAGGCATTTAGTCTTTGTGGTGGAGAACAGAGCTCAAACTTGCCATGTACCTCAGTGAAATAGTTATACCAGTGAACCAAGCACAGCCTGTAAGGCTTAAGAGCCATAAGCAGCTAAGAGGAATCTGAATGCTTTAATGCTTTGTTATTGCACATTATGGTTTTTAAGGCAGCTGCAGCAGCCAGAGTGGGAGGGAGAGAAGCTGAGCCATGATTTATGAATACTTTGGGCTCATATTATTGGCATCATTAATCACAACTGCTGATAAATTAATTCACCTTTTAATTTGTGTGCAAGGTGCTCAGCTGAAAGCAGAGGAAATACCAGTGTTTCGGATAAGGTGTTCTTATAGCTCACTGCAAACTGACAGTTCTGAACCTTAAGCTACTCGGTAGTTCCTCCAGACAAACACCAGCCAGTGGTGAGGACAATCCAGAAAGTGGCTGCTGTCATAAAAGGGGGTCCCAGGACATGAAATCAAGGAAAAGCATGGAGCCAGACACAGTTTAACACTACAGTGGCTAATCAAAAACTCACCTCTGACCCGGACTGAATCCTGTACTCCAAACAACCACGTTTGAACTTTTTCCAAACCAGTTTCCTCTAAATCTCTGAAGGACATTCCTTAAATTTTAATGAAGGCCACAAGTTTTGATTTCTCAAGTACTCAGAGACAGAATGAAATGACCACATATGGGAAGGATAAAAAAAGCGGTTGCTCAGCCAGGGTGAATTTTTAATGATGAACATAGACAAAATGAGAATTTAGTTCATTCACAGACCCTTAATGATAGTTCTATATAAAGAGAGAAACTTGAGATGGCTTTAAAAAAACACTTTTCAAACCACATTTTATTCATAAAGATAATTTTATATAATTTTAAAATATTTCCTGATCTCTAGAAAATCACATGTGGGATATATAAATTGTCTAGCTTCATAAACAGGAGGAAATAAAAAGTTATTAGAATATGTTGATTTAAAATAAAAATAAATTTTCCAAGGCATCCTTACATGATTATTTTTCTGTTAATTTTGTAGCCTATACAGAACATCTGAAAATGTGGTTTAAAAATTCCCTTGAGCTATAACATTGAAGTAGAAATGGTTCTTTAGTTAAAGGTTTCAGTAGTTTGAGACCTTAAGTCTATGGCTAATTCCAAAACTATTTTCATCCATCCTACAATTCTGAAAGAAAAAGTGCTATACATGGAAAGATGGACAAAAGCATCTATTCTGACAGGTTGATTTGCAAAAAGAATGGTGGCTGTTTGAAAATGATCAGACTTTTTGATTGCTAGAAGCAGTCCCATTAGGAATGCATTAGCAGGCCTAATGCAGCTGAGGTGGTCAAAGGTGCATCATAAATGCAATTTGTCTTATCAATATCACTTTCACATATATGATGTCTAATGTTTGCATACCTATGGGTTGTCTGGGTATGTGTTTGAGGTGTAGAAAAACAAGTCCAGTTCTGCTTCAGTTTACTACTAAACAGCTATTAAGATTGCTAGTTCTGTATAAATATAATTGAAAGCAGAAGTAGATATGGCATGCATCTCTTTCAAAATATAAATTCCATTGTATGCCATAACTTCTATGGTATTACTTTGTATTTCAAAACAGTAAGTTGTAAGTTGTTATATATATATAGACAGATGGATAGATAAATCATTCAATTGATCAAATGATCAATCTTGCCTTCTTTTTTGTCATCCAGAAAGTCAAACTACTTTTCCTCAAATATTTTCCACTCACTGACGCCCTCCATCTTGAGGATGTGTCAGTGACTTGAGTCTGGTATTTCCTCAATTAAGATATCTAAAGTGAAAGCAGAGATGACCCTGATCCCACTCCCTAATTTTGACTCTGCCAGCCCAACCTTTTCCCATACACCCTTCCCTGCCTACTGTAGTGGCGCCAGAATTTATAGCACAGTGAAGGAAGATGAAGCTCCTTTCTACTCAGCTATCTTACATTTAGGGCTGCAAATAACCAGCCATTACATGCACATAACATTGCATTCATGTGCTTGCTTGGGAATGAAAACACGTTGCCTTTTCAAGAACATAAGGTTGCTTAAACTTTGTCATGTTCCCTTCTCTGGCTGTGATGCACCAACAGATTTAACACAGGAGTGTGAGGACGCAAGTTCCGTCCATGAGGATGGGATTCACCCAGGGACCCCTCTCTAATGCAAACTATTAATTTGTCATAATTGCCAGTTAAATATTCATTCCTGTTTTTCATCAGCAAGGGAAAGCAACATGAGGTTTCCTTTGAGCTCTGGGACAAAACAGTCATGGAAATTGTCAACACAGGGCAAAAGCAGTTTTAATAACCGTCAGGTCTTAGTGATCTAAAATGCCAGTTTTCTATTCCCCTCCTCTGTCTTGCCTTGCACACTCTCCTCCGTCCCATTTTATCAACCCCATGCAGTCTTGGGCTGTGCTGGCCTTGCTGGGCTCTGCAGGGACAGTTACCATGCATTTGGAAACTCCGTTCCAGGTTCCCAGGATCTCAGCAGTTCTTTTAAAGCAGCTTCTTTTCATGACTTGAAAGTAAATAGACAGAATTTCTAATCCCTTGAGCTGCAAAGTTATGGAGAGTTTAAAGCCTGCCGCTCCTTCAGTATGTTTTGCAGTCCATTAGAGAAGAAGGGTGTCCCCAGTTATCTGACCTTTCAGGAAATTGAAGCATCTCTTCTGCTGAGTCTTTCATTGCCCCTAGAGAGCCACTGATGAGATCTGGACATGAAATGAAGGAGTAAAGAAGAGCTGTGATTTACTTTTATTATTCCAGGGAGAAGAGAGACAGGCAGCAGAGCTGCTGCATCTTGGAGCTCTGTGCCCATCTATGCACGCTGATGCAGCTCTGACGAGGGTCCAAATCACTGTAGCAGATCAGTTGACACCAGTTCAAGGTAGTCAAGGACCTGTCCCTCTCCATGGAGCTGAGATGTGAGGCTGCAACTCAAAGGGAGTAGGGAAGAAGGCAATAAATGCCAGGAGTGAATCTCTGAGGGATGTGTACTTTGCTCAGGCTGAAGAGAATGACATTTGGGATCTGCAAGGCACAGGTACAATAGTTCTCCATCTGCACCAGTCCTGGAGGCATTTTAATATGCTGTTGACTTCGGCCTCTTCTGAGACACTTCCACCAAGACAGACACAGACTGTCTTGATGACTAATATCACCTGGCACAGCTGAGCTATTCTAGGCAGAACTGAGGGTATTCCTGCCTGTACTCCAGCTAAGATCTGCTGTCATTATGACCTTCATTGCCCATTCTCTCTCCTTTGCCCAGGAAGAAAGACCAGTTTCATCCACAAAACAGAACTGAGTATCAGTCAGAAGACTGAAGTCAGGAATGCTCTTGTCCCACATTTCTCCCATGCTTGGGTGTTCAGGCTGAGCTAAAAATCTTGCCTTCAGAAACCCTTTTTGTTGATTTAAAAGGGCTGCTCCTGCCAGCGGATGTTTTATTTAAGAACAGTCTGGTACACGATAATTAATGTTAAGAGGCCATGTTTCCCTGCTGAGCAGTAGCTTATGTCAGGACCGGTTCCATTTCCTGCACTGGGAGGGCATGGGGATCAAGGCACTGCCCTCCAGGAGTAGGGAGGGTCAGACCCTGGCCTGGCAAACACCTCTGCCAGGCTGGCAAGGAATTTGTCACGGGACAGCCTAATTGGATTAAACAAACACTAGCATCAGGGTAAGAGAGGCACAGAAGAAGACCTCAGTCACTGAGGGACACTAGTGGGTGCATTTATTAAACCAACATTGATAAAACCTCTGATGCTTGAATCTCCCACCCTGAAAAGTGCCTGCTGTCCCAAGCAAGCTTACTTCTTTGTTACTGTCTCACTTCCCCATGAACTTCTCTCTTCTTTGTCCTTAGCTGATGTTTGCTTTGCCACAGGGTTCATGTTCCTCCCTGGCTCCATGTCTCTGGCTTAGGGGATGGACGTGGAATCAGTAAGCTGAGTTTTATCACTGACACCTATCACATTCTCCCTCAAGCACATTTGAGGGACAAAATGTCCCTCTCAGATCACATTTTAGCTATGTAGGACACAGAAATCTAGACTGAGCCCACCTATAGAGAAAAAAAAAGATCTGTTCATCCAAAATCCACCCTATGGTCATGTGCACGCATCCATACAGGAGAGCACCACAGTGAGCCACCCTCCACTTCACCCATATGACCTGTGCATTGACACACCTGGGTATGCCCATGGTCACTTCAATCCCCTGCCCAAGTATACTTGGGAGAAAAAAAAGATAAATGCATTCACAGAACATCAGCTAGCCACTCTGAAGAGTTGAGAGCTTCAGTTTTAGGGCACTGGAGGATCTAAGCGCCATTTTTAGCAGAATGAGCACTAGACAAATTCAAGGTAGGGGTTTCAGTGCAAGTGGAGTCAAATCAACGTCACAAGATTATGAAATGCTCCAGCCAATAAACTCAGCATGAGAGGGCAGTAATAGTCAAAAGAAAGTATAGCCATTGCACCTGTATTATTCTCTTATATAAACATTCTACAAGGACTGGTACCAAGTATATTAAAAATGATGCCAGATTCCCAGGGCTCTTTGTCCTCCCAAAGCCTCCTCCCCTCACAGCTGGCTCTTTTGGCCATGGTTTCAGCCTGGGTCTTTGCAGGCACCACAAGGAACGATGGGCTAAAAACACCCTCAAACACCCACGCTCTGCCTCACAAGGAGGGATGGGCAGCTGTCAGGGGAAGTTGGGGGCAGGGGGGGGGTTCCAGCTTTACCCTGCAACCAAGAGCACTATTCCTGCATTGCAGTTGCCCAGAGGCATTGATCCCTCCCAGGAGATTAGCTCAGAGATTCAGGTCTCTGTCTCTTTTTCTCTTAGATTTAAAGGCATGTAGGAACCTACAGGGAGTCAGAAGTTCACAGACCGTCTGGTACTTGCTTGAATTGATGTGAACCTCTGCTGTGGAAATTTTTCTAGGACAGCATGCTTTCTCATGAGCGCGACACACTTTCAGTCTGGGTGAAAATACCACAAGAATAACCTTTCTCATGGTATTTCAGTATTTATTTTCTGGTTCCTGTCCAACCCTAAATCAGGAAGTGTGGAAGCGTGAGAAAATTTTATAAAAAGAAAAAAAAAAGTTAAGTAATGGGTTTTAAGTCTAGAAAAAGTTTCTGTTCTGCTTGAGCCCAAGGCAAAAGTTTGTTCTTGTTTTATTCCAACAGGTTGATCCATTTTTAGTTGCTTCTGAAAGAGCTGTCACATCACTGTGAGGCCATCAGCAGAGAGGCCAAGGGAAGCCGTGAGCTTTGCTGTTGACTTCTGATGTGCTACAGACTCCTAAGCCAAGTCACTTAGGCACTTTGTCTGTTCCCAGCCTGTCTATGAAAACAGTTAATATTTATGTTGCTTTAAGAAGTGCTTCAAGATTCTTGGGTGAAGCCTCCTATGCAACTGTAAAACTTTTTTCTAAAAATTAATATCCCTTTGTTTTTTACCCTGACAAGTGTAACTGAGCCTGTATGTAGCCCTTTAAGTCTTTACACAGTGGGATCCTTTCATAGTGACTTAGGATATGATGTAATGTCTATGCATTGTTAACGGGACCAAAGTGTAATAAACATTCATTTTAATGAACAAAGCAAAGAGATGTAACTCAGAAGACCCACAGGGAGATGTGTTGTATAGAGTTGCCATGTTTGCATACATGCTTTTCTGACTGCAGTCAGTTTTAACAAGGGTAAAATACTACTGATGTTAAATCACATGTGGTTTTTTGTTGTTGTGGGGGGTGTTGTTGTTTTTTTGGGTTTTTTTTTAAAGGAAACTTAGAATTACAAGGGTGTTCCTGAAGACATAATGGCTGCATCTGTACTAATAAACTAAATGTGTCCAGGACTGTGTGGTGGCCCCAAGGCCAACTGGCATGGAAAAGCCTACCTCCATGCTATTGAACTCTCCTCGTCTCCAGAACAGCAGGACCACATCCAACCCACCTCCTGGGAACCGGCGCTGGCTGGCACTGGCTCCAGCGCCGTGCCAGGAATTGTTTGGGAGAGCATTAGCTGGCACCAGGCTCGGCCATGCCAGAGACCATTCGAACAATTAACAGCACAGACATGCGAGTGCCAGGGCCTGGCATCATTCCCTGTCACTGCTTGATTTATTAATATCGAGTAGCCATGTGGCCTGCAGAGCCTTTATTGCTGGTGACAGTACCGGGAAAGGAGAAAGTTTGGGTTACTTTTGCAAGGCTGGCAGATAGAAAAAAAAAACACAACAGGCAGCTTGGGTTCTTTTCTTGTAAACTGCACATGCTTTATATGGAAATTATTAAGAGACAATCAAAGCAAGGGCCGGCAATGCTGCCTTGGCAAAGCTGCTTTTCAGCCTTGTAGTGTTTTGAAAAAGGCTTCACACTCAAGAATGCTCAGTACTAAAGAATACCTGGTCAAAGTAATTTTACTTATTTATATTTGTCTAAAGTGATGTAACCAGGACAACACACTGTTCTTACAAGTCTGCCCAGCCTCATGAAGTCCCTGGAACCTTATGGCACCATATTTAAAAATTGTTGCAGCTAAATACCTAGGACATCTGATGTTACCACACATGAATCCTTTACAAGTAAAATGTCTTGACTAAACCCCTGTGCTTCACTGTTTTTTGGATGGTGTTAAATTAAGAGTCTTATTAAATGGTACTGTAGAAATCTATGTTCTTCCTTTCATGTATTCTTAGAAAAAGTTTGTAAGAAGCGGTAAATGGAAAATCAGAGTGAGATAATTGTGTCCTCATCTAAGTACTAAGTATTTTTTCCCAAAAATTTCCTAGCATTGGAGATAAATTAACACGTGTACAGCAGAAGCATTGTCTTTGATGTATGATTTGCATACCTAGCAAGAGTATTAGGTTATCAAATGTTAAACAGTCCTTGATAACTTATAAACAGTTGAGTATGAGGAACCCACCCATCCAGTCCAACACTTCACATCATTAGCATAAAGGAATTACAGCCTTTCCCTTTCTTGCTGGAAAATGAATGCTGAGTCACTCAAAAGAGAAATTGCTTAACTTTATCGTGTTGGCACAGCAGTAGATTGACAGGCTAGACAGGCTTCTGAACACTTCCATCAAAAAATTATGTCAAGAAGTGATGGTCCAGGAACAGACAGTATGACAGCAGCTTCATCTATTTATTTCATTTATTTCTTTCTCCCACACTGGGAGAGAGCATACAGTCCAGGACTCCATCAAAATAAACATTTTTCTAATCTACAACTTGTAGTTGCCCCAAGATGCTCCTGGTGGAGCAAGGTGCTGATGCTGGTTTGGAGACCTGGGTTCTGCTCCTTCTATTGCTTACTGGTTTATTTCCCTTCCTCCCTGCCTCTAGGCTCAGTTCAGCAAAGCAGCATGTGCTTAACCTCTCTGGATTTCAACAGCAATTTAGGCACTACACCAACACAATGCTTTTCTGAGTAGGCACATGGTGTTGGTCAAGCCAGAGGCTGTTCCATACCTGCTTTCAGCAAGAGCTTCTCAGCTGCCTGAGCAGAGCCAGGCTTCTAGAAACTGCAGACAGTGAGCTCATTTGTTGGGTTTGTTTTCCCTCTGCTTTCACTCTTACCTCCTTTCTCACTGAAACCTTCCTCAGCCCTGATCCACCCAGAATGAGGACCCACATGAGTGGGGGCTGCCTTCAGCCTCACAACCAGCCTCATCCCACTTGAGAGATCCTGGCGGTACCGAAAAGCACCTGGGCTAAACTTCATGTTTTTTCACAACATCACTCTGAAACCCAGTCTACTTGAGCTTGGATATCATGGTATTTATGGCCTCCTTTTCCTTCATCTAGGGCAGGGCTTTTACATTAGCAAGCTGATGTCGGTATGATGTCAGCACAACAGAGATGAGCATTTCTGTGATTTAGAGCTGACCAGGATGGGCTCCTCTGCCTGGTCCCTGGACCAAGGCAGTCTTTGCAGGGACTTGCTAGATTACTATAGAGTGCACACAGCCAGCCAGTGAGCTCTGCCAAAAGCTGCTTTAATTCCTGAAGATGGCTGCTGCTCTACAAGGAAACAAAAGGCTGCTCATATGAAGCAGAAACACAGCCTCCTTGCAGCACTTGGTGTGGTGTTTAGATTTAAATGTGTTTTGCCCCAGCACCTTAGCAAGGTTTTGTGATGCAAAGGAAGTGTAGAAGCCAGAGGAATTCATAAGGCCAGTCCTTGATTCATCCTGTAACCTAAAAATACAGACTGATTCCTGCAGCAGTTATTTTAGTACCAGACAGCAAAGTGCTTCCTTGAGATGAAAAGGCTCAAACACCGGTACCCTCCCCATAAACAGGATCTTGAGATATATGGAGAGGAGTCAGACAATTTAGACTGCACGAGGCTCACACAAATGCAGACACAAAAATACACAAACATGCCAGCAAGGCAGATAAGGAACACAGCTCTTCACAGAAATTCCTGCCTGTCATTCCTTTTGAGGCAAAAAAGTAAATAATACTAATTTGGTTTAAAAAAGTATTAAAAAAATAAAGCAATTAAGCTCTCCCTCGTGTTTCTGCTAGACTCTTCCTGCACTTGAGGACTACCAGTCTAAACATGCTCTCCCAGCCATTCTACTCCTGAAGAATTATGAGTTCATAAAAAATACTGCCAAGATCATGTAAGACCTTAATACAACATCTAGTGTTCTCCTTGCCTCTTACCCTGGAGGTTGGTCCTAGCTTATATAAGAAGGGAAGGGGTCAAAAGAAAACTAGAGAGAAGGTGTGTTATTCACAACACACAATATCTATTTTCTGTCAGATAGACCAGAGAAATTTCAAGGGTACATGTTTGAATTGCAAAGTGCTTCAGCCTTACAGCCAACCCTGTCAGTGGAGCTTCAACAAGGAGGGACACATCTTTGGGGAGTCCTGAAGTCATTTTAGGTACAACCGTTTGCCATTGCCCTTGCTGATGTCTTGAATCAATTAGTGCTATACTCTCTTTCTTAAATGCACGGTCTCCAGAAATACCTGTAAGTACTCCATGAGATGAAAATTAATTCTCCCTACCAAACAAATAGGCACTGATTCCAAAAGGACTCTTCTGAAGTAAACCTCTCAGAAAGAGTTGACTCCCTATGTGTTTCCACCACTGGGATTTTAAGGGCAGCCTTGTGTGTAAGGAAGAGCCACGGGTGTCTGAAACCTGGTGAATCACCATTCAAGAGAAAGTTTCAAGAGTCCAGCTACTATTTTGAGGCCTGACAGCAATATAGCTGTTGTGCAGATTTCTTAAATGTAGAAGAGGGTAGTGAGAGTTACCAGCTGAAAATGTCACTTCTCGTCACTTTCAATACCCTTTTGCTTGTGCTGCAATGAAAATGAGGTGCAAATGAATAAGCAAACTTGGAGGTCTTGAATCTGAACCAGTTTTTATAGAGAAGTGAAAGGAGCCAATAAGACAGCCAACCTATGTTAAGAGAAGAACAGGGTTATGATCTCCACCATAGCACTGCTGGAGTCACCAGAGGTGCTCCAAAGAGAAACTGTAGTGGAAATCTCTATGAGAAGGGATGTTATTTCATGTGGGGATAACTACTGCTTTGGTGTTGAGTGGGACAACACTGTTCATTAAGCACAGAGTAGCCACTGTACATCTGGAGCAGAGGAAGGTCGGTTTGGACAAGCATACATGACTCAGGGACTCTCATACCTCTTAGTCTCCAATGTTGGGTCAGAAATCTCACAAGTAAATTTTTGTGTGTTTAGTCAGCTACATTAGCCTTTCCTTCTGAGAAACATCATCATAACAACAGAAATTACCTTCCTTCACACCTTAGAAAGTGTGTGTTTGTTTTACTTACAGGTTTCTGTTGGGCAGATGCAAAGGTGTTGTTTCTGATTTTTTGCAAGCTGTTTTATTCTTGCTTTGCCTGTTGTCTTCAGGGGAGCATTCCCCAGAGTAATAAGGTGGCATCTCCCCAGACTGCCTCCAAGCTACCACTGACATTCATGCTGCAACCTATCCTCCAACGGAGAGTGAGCTTTGGCTTTGCCTCTTCTCAGCTTGTGGGTACTTTACAATCTGCACAGTGCTCATCCCATGTATTTTCCAGCAAATGCATGCAGCATTTTCTGTGCCTGCTGCTTCTCAGAACACTTTGAACAGGCTCAATAAAAACACATTTATGCCGATGCTGGTTTCTTTTGTCAGAGCAAAAATAGTCCGGCTCCATCTCACAGACCTCCTACCGCTCTGCATGTGTTAGAGCCAGTTCAAGTGCCTCTGCTGTGCCCTGCCAGCAATCATGCTCTGCCCTCACACTGTCTTGCTTTCCTTACCACCCTCCCCCTCCATCTTAGGAAATAATTAGCAAAGAAGAAATAATAAAGCAATATGCAGTGCACTTCTGAGGCTTCCGACAGCTGTTGGCAGCCACTGCCATGTACTCCTGGTGCTGCTTTGCTTCCCTAGAGAACCACATAGCCCTTCCCTTTTCAGGTGCCCCCAGCCTCTGTGCACCTGGGCTGAGGTCAGATGAAGGGGAAGGCATCCATGTAACACCAGCCTCTGGCAACACGTGGAAATCACACGAGTAGGGGGGGTGCAATTTCCTTGGGGCAGAAAAAGTAAGTCCTTGGAGTGTGGCAGTGCCCCACTGCATGACACCCTGCCATAATGAATAGGTGGGCTGTAGGTATAAGCTATTAATAGGCCCTATAAATCACTGTTAAAGCAGCATACATCTGTGGTGTTGTTTGCCTCAGCCAAAAGTGTCACAAATTATGAAAGCAACAGCAGAAAAGTGTATCACACTCTGATGAGCACTTGTGAGTGATTTTGCAATTTGAGGGATAATGGAACAACAAGTCTACAGACTGAAGACCTCCCTGGCACCAAGACAGGCACCAAGGACACATCTCTTAATTTCCCACTTCTCAGGAGAGATGGCCAAAGAGGAAGACACAGCTTCTTTGCTACCACTTTTCAGGGTTCAGCTGCTCCACTGAGAGCCACTACAAAGGTGTCAGTAAATAGCAAAGACAGTGATGAAATTTCCTTCATAAGTGTCCAAGTAAGCGTGAAGTACTCCACCACAGAAGAACAGTCAGGGAGCAAAACCATACATTATTCCTGCACAAGGCCAGACACAAACAAGCACTCTTAATGGGGTTGGGGCAAGGGCTTTGCAGTCCATTAGCTACCTGCTGAGCATAAAAGTCTTTGGCTGCATGGATGTACTGACAGAGCGTGTTTCATATGCTCTTCCTCTCAGTAATGAGAATAGACAAAAGTATGGACTGCAGTAAAAGCCACAAGAGATGCCTGTAGCTGCAGTCCTGCAAGAACAAGATTTCTGGTTCTGTGCAGCTTAGGAGCAATCTCTCTGAAGGAATAGCTGTTCAATAGCATTTCATCTAATGAGCTGCTTCCACCTGTGGACTTCTGCACCAGGGAGATCAGAATTTTCTGACGTTCCAGGGATCTCTGTGCCACCTCAGCTTAGTCTGGAGCTTTCCTTGTCATATACATAATATGGCATATGTTCATCAGTTTTCACCGATGTCATATGATTGCAATATCCTTATCTGATTAGCATGCTCAAGCATGCTTAGCTCTTATTGTATCTCAATTAATTTTACCCACAAACACTGATGTACTAAATCCCGAAACAATGCCTAAGTAACTCCCCAGGACATCATTTTGATTCCACCCTGGAACAAGGTCACTCTCCTGTTGACTGATGGTTTTTCATTCTTTATCTTTTTCTAACAGTTGCTTCTTAGACAAAATTTTCATTGGCAATAAACAGAATAATCTTCACAAACTGTTTGAAAATTTAATATCTCCTACTAGATGTTGTTCAGAAGCTTAAAGTACCTATTTTAACTTTTTACTGCTTGTTGGATCCAATGACCAGATATGGATTTGATGTCTAAAGGCTTCTTCTGACAACCTGAGTACCCTGCAAAACAGACATGCACATCCAGCAAGCACACAGTCTCCAAAATAAACCTGCTTGTACTTGTGGAGTGCCAAATTTACTGACCTGAAATTTTCTGACTGCCATCAGTGCCCAGGCCACATCTCTCCAAAGCACTGTATTGTTCTACCCTCCATGCCTCTACTGGCAGGTACCTCTCACCGAGGACAACTGAGAGAATCCCTTGAGGAAGACATGCTTTCACTATTGCCTAACCTATATGTCCAGAACTCCCACCTGGAGGGAAGGACCACAGATCCTTCCCATGATGCTTTTTCACTCTCTGCCTCATCAGCTCTGATGGAAAACACTTCTGAGCTATTCCAGGAAGCTGGCATGCTGCCTCACCCATCCTGCCTCCTGCTCTCAGCACCACCCAGCCCACTGCCCCAGTATATAATTCTCCAGTGAGTATTACAAGCCACTTGTCTGGAGACCATGATTCTTCATCCACTTATATCTTTTGAAGCTTTTCTCAGCATCCAGGGGACCAGAGACTGAGCCCTGCAAGCTGGGTGGATGATGGGAGACTGTGGGCATCTGACGAGCAGTTCAGCTCTGGACTTTATTTCCAAAGAGTGACCTGCAAGTGAAATGTGGGAAAAGTACTATCCAGATCATCATCTGGTATAAATCAACAAAGCCCCACTAAAGACATTAAAGCTCTACTGGTTTACACCATCTGGGAGTTTGGCCACAGGGGAGGACTTCTTAATGTTAAGTTTTTAGCCTTTATCACAGATATACATGGGAGGAAGGCTAGTGCCCTATCTGCTCTCAGCGAACATTGCCAACCCCTACAGAGATCAATAGGAGCTCACATAAAGAGCAGAATGAGGCCCTAAAATTAGCATGTGTTTGAATCAGTGCATTGTATCTTGTTTGCAGATTAGTAGCACTGAGCAGATATTGAGGGAATCAGAAAGCTAGCCAGTTTAAACAAAGTAAGAATTGACCTCAATTTCTGCTAAGCTGAAACTGATCTCTTTGGAAGGGAGAGAGAAGAAAAGGTGTCCAGAAATACTCATGTTTTGGTTTGTTTGATTATTTCATGCACCTAGCTTAAGCAGACAAGGAAGAGTAAATTTTCACATAGTTCGTACTTAAGTTGACCTGGAGGGTGTTGGGGTCCTGTCCTCAGAATGGGAGACTTCAATTCTAATTTATAGACCAAACAGATAATGACAAATAGGCTTTGGGTGGTTTATCTAAATCCTCTAAAGCTGTGCCCATCAACTAGCTTTAAGCTTGGGCAACTCCTTGGTGAGTCCAGAGTGCCTCAAACAGACAAATCATATTTGCTGTGTAGTGTTTCACATATTCCTGCATGCTGTCTCACAACCATATTCTAAATACCAAAATTGAATGAAATCTGGAGTGAAATGAAAGGAACATGTTTATTCTTTGTATTTATGATAGCAATAAATTCCCCTAAGGCACTGCCTTTTTCGTTTAATGCAGTGAGTACCAAATATGGGCTGGGTAATGGATGTTTTATGAATGCAGCCTTGCCTTGAGCAATTGATTGCTTAATTTAAAACCTTGAAGTGGGCAAAAATAAGAAAGTGAAAAAAATATATATCGACCATGAACAGACTATGATTATATATCAGCTTCAGCAAGTTAGCAGATAAATTACAATTATAGTAGTTTAAGTCTTCAATATACAGTCTCTTCCACTAAGAATATTTTTTTAATATTTTACAGCTTCTGTAGCTTACTGAAGAAAAAAATATCCCACACTTTGCTTTGTAGTTTATCTTTCTTTAAACCAGATGAGATTTAAATATTTTTGTCATTGTATATTTCTTTTTCTGTGGATAGTATTTTTCCTGCTGGAAGAAGGTAGAGGGTGTATGCAGAGAACTGTTTCCTCTAGGTCCTAGTGCACTTCCTCCATCTGTGTCTAAGCCAGAAGCAAAAAAAAAAAAAAAAAAAAAGAGTTGCTATTTCACAATGGAAAAGTGTAAGCCCTGTAGTTTTCTTTCTGTTTTTTCATCATCTAGCTGTGCCTTCTTCTTGTTAATCATAGAGATATATCTCTTTTTTTTCATCCAGTATAGCCCATGGGTGAATGATTAGAGATCTAGTGAAAAGAAAAATTACTGTGATGGACTGGTTATTGATGTGCAGTGTTTTTGCTAGTGTATTTACCCACTGATTCCACTGTTATGAATAATACACATATTCATCATGCCACTGCTTCAAGGGACAATGTTCTCATCCAGGCCCTTTGTGCATTTTAAGTAGCTGGGACTTCCCCTGAGATCTGGGACTAAAGGACTAAACTTATCTTTGGTGTAAACTCTACTGAGATCAGTGAAACCACTGAGACCTAGGATGAATCTGACCTAGGGAGAGAGACTCTCAAGAGCTCCATTTAATCTCTGTCGCAGCATGATTTTCCCCACGAATTGCCATAGCCATCCATCTCTCTAACACACATAATAAATAATTTACTCACAGATATAAGGGAGCACTTTGCTTCAATCTGCTAATGATCTTAGCACTGAAAGAGGCTCTACCATGCTTAAACCCTCTTTACATTGTCTGGGAGATTCAAAGTGCCATTATGGTAAAATGAGATGACAAGAAATACAGATGAGACAGTACAGTACAGTAGTTTTAAGCATTTCCACCACAATTTTCAGGTGGATCTTCAGCTATTAAAACACCCAAGTGAGATTCATCCTTAGTCATCCTTAGCTTTTTAGTCAACAGAGATCAATGCTTCTATGGGGGTCTCTATTTCTGTATTACAGATGGGGCCTACATGATGCATAAAACTTGTGACAGCTAAAGCCAAGTGAATGAATCTGATTCCTGTTTGAACTCAGTCCCTTCTCATCAAGCTTGGTGTCCCTGTGACACTTTCCTTGTGTACTCCCTTAAGACACAGTCAAGTGACAACAGTAGGACCCTGGGATTTGTCTTTGGCACGGGGGTGCTTCCCTGCAAACACCAGAGCTGGAAACAGGATACAATTGAAAATGTCAAGATAGTCCTCGTCTCCAGAGGCCAGCTTCTGGTCTTGCTTGCATCCTGGCCTGAGACCTGCTAAGTGTGGCAAGTGCAGCAGCAATACTCAGAATTAACATCTTTGTAGCCAAGAAAACTGTAGCTGCAATCCTTTCCTCACTTGAACAGGGTCTGTCCTCTATTTGACTGACCCCCATGTTATGTATATTTGAGGACTCTCCTCTCTTGATCAAAATTATCTAGACGCTGGCTCTTCCTATCAAATGTTGTTCCAGTCTAGAAGCTTCCAATATAAGTCTTTCATGATAGCGTTAATTTCTCTATTTAATTTCCTGCTCGATCTGCCCTTTTTTATTGCCCTAAGTAATTCATTTCCATACTTGGCAATGCACTTTTTAAGAATTGATTTAAAATTAATACATGAATAAAACAGTATAAATAATGTATGGTTTCTGTATTTAATATTAATAGCCATTAAATGAGGGGGGGAAATTGCATACCTGCAGATGATTTACAAAAGGACTGTGGGGCCATAATATTATATTTCAAAGAGAGATATTGAGGTTGCCCAATGCTTCCCATCAAGAGATTTTTTTTTATTTCAGCTGCCTACAGATTTGTCAGACTTCCCTCCTGCAGAGATTCCTCTGAGAACAGACTTTTGCCTCAGAGTGAATTATTCACTGCTATGCACATTGTGGAAAACATCTCCCAGATAGCTCAGACATTTCTGTGAATGAAACAAGGTGGAAAAGTGTGTTGTTTGTTGACATAAGACAAGCTGAGGGAGCAGAGCTTGTAGCACTCTGCTATGGAGCACGAACCAGCCAGAGATGTAGGCAGCCTGCCTTGTGATATTCCTGTGAAAATTAAATTGTCCTCCTCCCTGAAATCTGGCCTTGTGAATGCATCTGAACCTACCAAGTACCGACTTGCTGGAACACCCCAGTAGGCATTTCCTTGCAGAAGACATGTGCTAGCCTGATGCTATGCAGCCTATCCTTATTTCTGTGCATGACAGCAAGCCTGAGCTCCTACAGCAATGGTGCTCCCCTTGATCTGACCTCAGTGGGCAAGAGGATGAGACCAAGGAGAACCAGAGTGGTGGATAAGTACAGGAGCCATGGTGGAAAATAAGTCACAGGTTGGTAGGATAAGGACCAGAAAAGTAAACTAGCAATTAGAATCTCCGTGTGGTAAGGAGACCAGGATTTAGTAATACCGGCAACTAAGGAGCATAAGATGAAGAAGAAAACACTGGGATGGGCAATGCCATTAATAGAGATGCTGCATTTCCTGCCCTACCGCTGTGCATTTCAATGTGCCTTTGCCCTTCTGCAGCACCTGTGCCCCATATCTAATGGACACTACATTGTACTCTGAGCTTCTGCAGAGCCATGACCCCTCCCCATTGCCCTGCCAGAAGCCCAAGCAAGCAGAGACTTGGAGGTTTGGTCACAACTTTCAAACATACCTCTTTCATATGCTCTTTTTATTCTGGAGAAGAAAGAACATGAAGGCCCTGGCATTTATTTAGGAAACAGCTCCTCTTCAGAAAGCTGCCCTCCCTCATTCTGACCCTCTGCAAGGATCACACACCAGTGGCCTTGCTTGCTGTGTGGTTCTGCCATCACACAGGTCAGATGAGCAGAGCTGACTGACAGATGCTGGAACTGAGGACACCCACGTCCATAGAATGTGCTTTGTTTCTAGCAAGCAAGGGGTTAATGCTAGCCAGAGCCCTTAGACAGGTGTAATGAGTCAGAGCCAGGACTGATGGCTGTCAAGGAGGGAATACAGGAAACTTTCACTCTTTAGGAAGGAAGACAGAAAAGAGAAAGGGTTGTTTTCACACTGGATGAGCACAAGCTTTGTCCATTAGAAGAGCAATTTCACCTCGCTTTTTAATGAGTCAGTCAAAGGCTCCTTTTGTTTTGCACACTTTTCCAGCCTGCAGACACAGCCCTGCAAGGACATCTCACTGCCCTAAAAGGTTTTCTCCTAGTGGCTTTTCTTTACCTACTTGCTTGTGCATCTCACCACGACCTCATGGCCCCCTTGTCAGGTTCAGTGGGGAGGGAAGGAACTTTGTGATGATTTCATACCACAGAGGCCCTGGTCAAGTTTCAGCTGCAACAGCCAGCGTGCTAGAATTAAAAATAGTTGCCCAAAAGAGAATTTATATGCCTCCGGTGATGGTTTTGTGAATCTTACTGTTTTTTCTGTCTGTGTGTGATTATTGGTGAGGCTAAGAAAGGACGGAGCCAGTACTGAGACAAGGGTAGTAGAGCTCAGAGGAATTTCTTCCATCATGAACCCCTGCAGTGCCTAATCCATGCCCTCCTGCACTTTGCCTTGTTGGGAACCCTTCTCTACACTGAACCCATTTGTTTCCATAGTCTCCCTAAGAAGAAAGGTTGCTTACTCATTTCTTGAGTGACCTCAGAAACAGGCAGTGAGGATTTCCAAATCATCCTAGTGGTGACAGTAAATTCTTGAACTCACTGCGTGTGTTTTGTACACTGTACATTTGTGATTGCAACCTGGCTTTAGAAAAAAGCAACTTCAGTTGAAGAGCAATACTTCATCAAGACATAGTTTAGCTACAGTGTTTCTGTGCCACAAGTCAGCTCCAGCATATTCAGCTAAAGAGGCAGAACTTGGCTCCTCCAGATGAAGAAGTGACACTCTAGCACCAGGAAATGAATGGCCAGAGGCAACAAGATACACCTGATGTATTTAAAATATTAAAATGTTTAAATTCTTTATGTAATATTCAATAAAAATAACATGCTGTATTAAAATATACAAATTATATAAATAAAATATAGTATGTTTAATATATTTAATATAAACATTAAAATATTTAAATATTTAAAATAACACATAGGACTAAATTAGTTGCTTTGTCAGACTCTATGAACGAGTCTGGCTGCATACTGCAGATCAATGGAACAGATCAATGTGAAACTACAGAAATGTTCACCGAAATCTCCCGTGTGTCCAGCTTGGACTGAACATTAGCCCCAAACCAGGTTTGCAAGGTAAGTGACTGCAGAAATGGAAGTGCTCATTGCTAGAGAGGTTGTTGGGCTTGCAGGGGAAGGCTGGGGGTACAGAGAGAGAAATAGCCAGGCTGCAACCTATCTGGATCCCCAGAGAGACACTGAAGGGGACTGAGCAATGGGCAACTATTTAGGGAATAGAGGAGCTTACTGCTGCATCTGAAAGCCTGATCTATAGGCCAAGAAGCAGTCTGATGGGCCATCAACACAGGGGATCCATTCTGAACCAAGCTGAGGAATGTGTAGCATGAGGCCATGTGTGGGGCCAGAAATATACCCAAGGAGAGTAACCCTGTGCCAGCAGAAAAGAGACACAATCCACATCCCAGCAGTGTTCTCCCTAAACTTAAGGCCAACAAGCTTGAATTCAAAAATCACCAAGCCCTAGCTTGTTAGGAATGTGTAACTTGAGTTGCTGCCTCATGATAGGATATGAATTTAAAGATGTAACTTCTTATTCTTTACCCCAGGTCAGTCTGGTATTAAAATGCTGGTATTTTACCAGAGAAGCAGAAAGCAGAAATGGGTCCAAAATCTGAGACACGGGTTTGCTTCAAACAGATAACACCTTAGCATCTTCTGCTCCCCTGGGATTTGCAAGTGGCTTCCCCCAGATCCCAGCTGTGCCAGCACAAAGACTCAGGCAGAATAACTGAGAGGGGATGAGCGATCATCAGTAGGATGCAGCAAGGGAAATGTGAGCTCCCTGGGGGGTTTCCCATGGGTCTGCAGGTGACGTCTCCAAAGGCAGCCAAACCAGCATTCACCATAAAAAGTGTTAACTGTGAATCTGTTATTTGCTGACAAATGCAGTAAAGCCAGTTCAGGAGCAGGCCAAAAAAAGTAATGCATAAAACTGAGAAATGGACAACAGAATTTGCCTAGGCATTTCTCAGATGAAATGTTTCAATTTTGGAAGCTGGATTGACCAGGAAACTTCATCTTTTCTCACCAAAGGGGAGGAAAGAGGCAGACTGGGATGGGAGGAAGGAGTAAGATTTATGCTCAAGTCTGAGCTCCCCTGGGAGATGGGACAGTCTGGAGGAAGAAGGCTCAGTTCAGTGGAAGTTTAAAGAGCAGAACAGTTTTGGTTGTGGGTGTGCCCCATCTCTGCATACCAGTAGAGTACCTGAGTCATCAGTCCCTACTACAAATTGAGCACCCAGAAACTCTGAGCCCATGGCTTTCAAATTCCCTTTGAGTGTCCTTGCTGCTGACCTACAAAGCACCACAAGCAAACCAAGCTTGTTCTCCCTCCAGATTTCCTTTGTTTTTATCTAGTGGGTCTGAATCAAAACAAATGGTTTCTGCAGCCTCCTAACAAGACACAGTCTATATTTAGGCATGTCAGAAGTTCTGAATAGTAGACCCAAAGCACTGTTGTTTCTATTTCTCAGCATTACCAGCAAACCAAAGTATATTATTTGCTCTTGTCTAGTCTCACTCTCACTTGGGAAGCCAAGGTTAACACAGCAGTGACAAAAGATAGCAAGAGTGTACCCGCATTAGTACATCCAGGTTGGGTGTGATCTTAAATCTATTGAATAAAAGAGAAAAAATAAATCTACTGGACAAATTAATTTTTAGTCTTTTTGGCTCAGAGCTAATTTAATAGGGCAGAGCAAGGTTATCTGAGTAGATTCTTCTCAGTCCACGCCTACATTGCATCTGACAGCCAAGTCCAAACCCACCAGCCAGGTGTGGAACAGACTTCGGTGGAGCAGCCTGATGGGGATGAAGCAATCATTCCCTGTGTAACAGCAGTTCAAACTTGGAAAAGGTCTGCTATGATTTTTCCTTCCAGAGGAAAACATTTGCACAGTGACCATCACCAATTACATCACCAATCACATCTAATTGCCTGGGGCATGTAGAAGAAAGAAGTCCCACATGCACTGGGTGCCCAGAGGCCACTGTGGTGCCATGGCTTGTCTTGTGTACCTAGAGAGTGGCAAACTGTGCAGGCAGACAGAGGAGCTGAGACCCTTTGCCCACTCCTCTCATGGCACAGCCCTCCTGGGACAGCCAAGGTTTCAGGGCTGAGGCCATATATGGAGCAGAGAGCAAACATGGAGAGCATGACTGTTTAAATGCCTGAAGCCTGAATCGCCACCACTCCAGCTGCTAGGCTTTCTTGGAAGTTACATCCTGCACTTCCCGGGTGAGCAACATGCTGACAACCAGTGCTGTTGTCAGTTCTGAGAAACAGAAGAGTGAATTTGCAAGTTGCTGAGTTGCTCAACCTTTGCTGTGGTTTGGCAAGAAAAAATGTGTAGAAATTTCTTACTACCTACTGCAAAGTGATGGACAAGTCATCCTGGGAGCAAGGTATATTGGGAACACCCTAACATGTGAAGGAAGGGGGGGACTTGGGGTCCAGGTTTTAACCAGAGGCAAAAAATGTTTCAAGTCATGAAGATCAAGTCAATTTGTAGGGATGGGGACTGCAAGATCTCAGCTTCCTGACAGCCTCTGAAAGGTCACCTTCTGCTCTCCCAGCCTGCCTGACCTCCCTTTCCCCTCAGTGACCTGTCCCTGGTGCTGTCTAATGACCCCCCAATGTCCTTCAAACCTCAGAAGCTCAGTGGAAGCTATGAGACTTCAATCTGCTCCAGCTCCAGTGAAATATTAAGAACTCCATGAGGAAGCACCACAATGCAGAGTCACAGCAGGCAGTGGAGATGTAGCAGGTGTGTGGCTGAGAGCAGTCATATCCGATGGCATTGAGGCAAACACAGAAGTACGAGACACCCTCTAGTCCTTCCAAGCAGGGGAACTTGAAGTGATCAAGAGAGAAAACAACTGGCCGCATTGTAGCTGAAGTCAGACAAACTTGACTGCATGCTGGAGTCGTACCAAAGGAGTTATGAGATCCAGGGCTGTCTTTATCTGCACTTTCCTGTGGCATCGTCTGCCTGAGATCTCCCTCAGAGTCATTTCTATGTTCACCAAATGACCTGAATCACTTGAAGAGCTGTCATACTATAGCTGAAAATTATGTTCAGTCCCCAAAACGTGAGATTCTGGGAGAAATGCCCTACTCCAGGTGTGAATGTCAAAGTACACATCAGCTGTGGAGACCTTCCTGGCCAGTCCCGCTGCTGACTAAGGAAGTTTTCTTCCTCTATTTATAATGGGAGAAAACAGGCTCCTTTCATAGCGCTCTCTGCTCCTTTCCCTAAACAGCTGTCAGTGTCTCACATGTTAGCCAGCTACTTTACAGTGATATACACCTTTCCAAGGCTACCCTCACTTCATGTGTGCAGCGCCAGCTGTTATTGCCAGAACAAAACAAGTAGATTTTTTTTTTCCCCTGCCCTGTAGGCTGTGCATGTTGAGTCTGGTCCTTCCAGCCTTTGCTAGCTCCAAAAGAAACAGGATTGAATGGAAGGACACCAGTTTTGGCAGCCAGGCCCAGAAACTGTCCTGTTCTAGAGCTGCAGGAGCCTCTGTCTCAACATGCATATCTAACAAGTGTGTTCTGTTGATTCCCTTCCCCAGTAGCCTTGAGGACATGGTCCTGACTTTGGCATGGCCTAGTCATGCCTCTTGCCTGACTGTGTTGTTTCAAAGGCAGAATCCGAGGATTTGCTGTCACTTTAAAGCATTTGTCATCCTCTACAGCTCAGTCATTCTGCCACGGGGCTTGGGGGCAGCCTGAGCATGATGCAGCAATTCAGCTGCCGCAGGGCAGCAGATGCAATCTCTCTTCAGCACATTCAGGTCTTGTTTGCGGTCAAACCTCTGCTCGTGCTGCATGCAGATGGATGGCACACGGCCACAGGAATCTGCCTAACCCGTGCACACTCTGCCAGCTGAGCAGCAAAGGGATTTTGGGGTGGAAAGGTGTTGAGCAGCAGCCATCACGTTTCTTACTTGCTGCTCAGCAAGCTGTCCAGCTCTACAACCACTCTCAAAGGCTGCAAGCAAAGTCAGGCAGGCACTGCCTGCAGAAAATAAACCCCACTCCCCCCATCATGGCTGTTGGTACCCAGCAGAGATGCTGAAATTCACCTGGACCCCAGGCGGCTGCAGACAGCATGGCTGCAAACAGCCAAATGCAACCTTTCCGGTGACTGCCTCCATGCTGAGGTTGGGCTGGCAGAGTTGCCATGGCCAGCTCTCTATCCTCACCACGAAGCAGCCTCACACCCAGTGACCTATACCTTCCTCCCAGAAGGCCACTCTGGCTGTGTCTGAACGGCTGCCCGAGCAGCATGAGGCAGAACCGTGGCAGAGATGGAGGCACAACAGCCCAATGTTATTGACTCCAGCCAGCGAGCGGGCAGTGTAATCTGTCTGCTTTTGTTCCGTTCGCTTGGTGGTGTGCTCTCATTAGCCCCCCACCAACAGTCAACCTGTCAGCAGGTCTGCACTCCAACAGCCTGACCTCTGACTTCCACTCATTCTTCCACAAATTAATTTCCCAAATTGACAAATTAAAGTGCACAGTATGCCCAAGGTCACTAAATCACACTGGGTTCTGGTAAATGTCAACTAGCATTGGGGAGAGGAAAAAAAAAGGTAGGGGGAGGGAAGGAATAGAGGGTAAAAAGGGATAAAGGACAAAAATACCGTATTTGTTTGAAAGAAATGGACAAAAATCTCTGAAATGTAGTTTCCCATTTGCAGAGAATGATGCTGTGTGAGAGCAATTAACATGGATGCCAGAGCCCCGTGCTCCATCGGGTCACCCTGATGGCTACCCAAAATGGCCTTGGCTGGCCCATTAAAGTGGTGAAACTGCAAAGCCCAGGCTGGATCTCTTCTCACTTGTGGTGCCACCACACTAACACATTGCAGTGAAGTTTTTCCTCATTCCTGCCTGTCAAATGGGAACCCCATTCAGGGGCTGTGCACAGTTGTTAGGTGAGCCAGTTTACACAGATATCCGGGGAGAGGGCAGGAGGGCAGATTGGCGTCGGGAAGCCCCAGGGAGTGAAGAGCATTTACCATCACACCAAGCCCCATCCAGCCTTGCGTGCCAGCCAGCAAGACGTGGCTGTGAGGGACCTGCAGGGACGTCAGCCCCATGACCATGCTGACACTGTTGCCACATTGTACAATTCTTCCCATAGACCAAATGAAGACCTTTCTGCCATAACCCCTGCAGGGTTTCTGAGTGGCCAGAAACCCTTCAGTCCGCAGCATATCCATGGTCAATTTGCCAGCATAGTCTGGATCTGAACTCATGCTTTCCTCTCCAGTTTGTTTACCCACTGTTGTATTTCAAGAAAGACAGTTATCTCTCAGATGCCACTCACTAGGTGATGGAGACCAGAACTGATACGATCCCTTGATGCTCCTAACAGCCCATCTCTGCACCTGCGCTGGCTGTGCTTGGTCTTTCCTAATCACAGCAGATAGCAGTGCTCCAAGGGAGATCTCACCCCCCTCCAGTGGCATTAATACTTGCCTGCCTCTTGGGAAGGCTGTGACTCATATACCCTGTGCTCGCATTTGTCTTTTTCATGGTGGCATGATATCTCTGCTCCTTAGTTACCCCCATCAACTAATACACCCAGGTCTTTCTCATCTATGCTTGTTTTGAGCTGATAAGCTTCCAGCTTATAGTGGAAATTCATGTTATTAGTCCCTAAATGCATGACCTTGCACTCTGTAATATTGAATTTCATCCCATTTCTATCAGTCCAGCCTTCAAGGTCAGTCAGTGCTTCCTGTATCATACCCTGATCTTGAATAACAACTGTGCTCTCTAACTTGCTTCATCTACAAATTTCATCCACACACTCCTACCTTTCATCATACTGAAAACATTAAGCAGAATCAGTCCCAATATTACTCCTTGAGCAACTGTAGAAATAGTCCCCCTCGAATTTGGTCATTCCCACACCAATACCACCTGCATTCATTGCTGCCTTAGCCAGACCTCTGCACACTGTTCTTCTGTCTAACCCCATCATCCCCCACTGAATAAATAATTTCCCATGTGGCATCATATCACATGCTTTGCTAATAGTCAGATAGATCAGCCATGTTTCCTTTACCAGGAAAATCAATTAGCTTTCTTTGATAACATATCAGATTCTTCTGGCACAATTAACCTTTTATAAAACCAGGCAGCACACAAATCTCACTTTCTATTTTTGTCCTTTATTCTTTCTTGTACAGACCCCAAAGATGTTTGCTTTGCACAGAGTGCTGGTGAAAGCACACTGACTGTGCAGACAAAAGCAGCAACTGTTGTCCCATTAGGCGTGTTTTCACCTAGGAAGACACCAGAAAGAAAATGCCACCACTGCATTGATCCTTCCTCTGCCCTGCTTTCTACAGCTCTTCCCTTGCACAGTGTGTAAGTAGCAGCATTTGGCACAACCCTGGCCCAAATCAAGTTATTGTACCTGATGTAGAATTTGCCTACACTACCATAAATTGGTGTTTATTTAAAACACTAAAGAGGCTAAGACCAAACACTCCCATTCCATTATCCCTGCACACAGCAGTTTGCAGTCCTACAGAGATCCATGAGACTATTCATGGAGCAAACTCTTACTCTATAAACTGGGTTCAGTGGCTGCCATGTGGAGCAATCTTATTGCTTGCCTGAGTTGTTTGTAGGATCAACATGGACAGAGGTTAGCAAATATGAGAACCTAGCCTACATTTGTTTATTTAATGTTTTAGTTGCTTATCAGAGCATTCTCCTGAGGAGCTGTGCCTTCAATGGGCTCCACTGTAGGGTTACCCCTTAACAGATGAACTATCAGTGCCATCCTATCATTCAGGAAGCCACTGAGAAGCGAAGAACTGAAGTTTTACTCTTCATACATCAAAACAAAACCACCAGTCTGTGTTTACTTGAAACAATGTTGTGATTCTGCAGGGGTCAGCTCTGCACAGTGCACTGTACAGGGAAAGAGATATGGGACAAGACTTAGGCTGCTGAAACCGTAGGCAGGATATGAAATGTTTAGATCATTGATTTGTTGTAAGCCTGGTTGGCAGAGGGTATTCCATGGCTGTATCATGATTCTGTGAAAGGGATCCCTGTATCATTCACCATTCTGTGAGCAGAGGGCAAGGACAAATGACAGCTCTTGTCCCCTCTCATCCTTCTCAGGGGTGAGTCCTGACAGCACACAGGAAAAGTTGAGTTTTTTCCCTCCGAGGTGAAGCAATGCTTGTTGAAGGATGGCATGATAGCACATTCTCTTAAGTCTTAGAGTTCAGCAACACAGTTTTGAGCAAAAATCCTCCAGGTTCTCCTGCCCACGAAGTCACTCTCTGACAGATGAGGGTAGGTGTTTATTGCTGCTCTGTCATGACACTTGGAGCTCAGCAGGGAGGGAGGAGGACTCTGTCTGTCAATGCTCAACATTTGCTGCAGCAAAAACTAATCAGTCACATAGTCCTGTATATTTTTACATGTTTGGATAAAAATGGCATCTTCCTAATATATGTCTGAGGGGAAGTCTTATGCACCTTGACTCCTTTGCACCGGCACGTAGTCTGGGTTAAAGATCAGCTGACTAAACTCCTAGTCATAACTCATCTGAGCATGGTCAGGCAGGTATGAATCTGTGCATATCACACAAAAACTGTCTGCTTTCTTCTTCCCTGCTCCACATGGTAAAACACAATCTGAAGAATTTTGTTGGGTTTGGGGAGGCAATTCTACTGTGATTTATCCACTTCCCTGTAACAATGACATTGCACCTCTCCAGCTAATAGTTCAGCTCATAAAATACGCTCATCTGAGTAAAAACTGGTTGTCACCCAGAAGTTTAAATGTTACTCTTAAGACCACTAATTGATTCTGCTGCTCTGATATGCTTTTGCAAGGGATTCCAGAGCCTAGAAACATTAACAGGCAAATGCTCTGGCACCAGCTGTCTTAAGCCTAAATCTAGTCTCCACCAAAAGGCTGGCATTAGATGTCTTCTCATTTTACATGTTTGCATTTTTACAACAACATTCCACAGTTTTAAGGCTACTGTAGGTTGATTGAAATATCAATTTGGTGACCTACAATCTGAGTCTTACCCTTGGAGAAGAAAAGCAATGACCCTGACAGAAAAGAAAGCTGTAAGTTATTCTTTGTGTCAGCTCTAGAGAGTGTACACCTCCAAGGAGGTGGACATGAACTAGTGTGGCCATATCATTTATTCTCCTGGGTCCAGGGACCTGTCCGAGCTAAGAGAGATGTTTTGTGTCCATTTTGTTTGCAACACGTGAAAATTCTACCCTTTCCTTCTAATACTGCATGCTGATGCACTTATCTTGCTGCTGCTCATAACAGCTATGTCCTCCTGCATGCTGCTTTTCCACAAACCACACTGGGCAAACAAGTAAGGCAAACGCAAGGGGACAAGAAGGCTGTTACAGCAACTACTTAGCCAACGCAGTTAGAATTTCCAGGGCACTAACCAGAATCACCTCTCCCACCTTGTAGCATGTAGTGATTTTAATTTAAGAGAGATCAAGCCTCACTCCTTAGTCCTGGTGTCCCTTTTCACAAAACACAGGAAGCAAAAACCACAAACCACAGAGAATGTAACAAAATTCAACCAGGCTACCAGTTCAAACCTCTAGCTTGGAGCTGGCAGGGAGGCACTCTACATTTACCCTGGTGCATGTGAGACCAGAATTTCAACCTGTTTCTTTCACAGCAGTCTGCTAGTTGTGATCAGACTCTACACATGGGATTTGCTGCTTTCAGTGTTGTAAAATAAAGCACAGAAAAAGCAAATATGTAAGTGAAACACAGGCACAGGAAAGAAAGGCAAGATCATTTATTATAACCAAAACTTTGCACTTCATGTCACCAAGTGGACTTGTCAGCCTCACATGCATAGCCAAGGAAATCAACCCTAGACCCCAGAAATTATGCTACATATCATATGACCTGCTGGCATATTAATACCCTTTCCTTTTAAAATCTCTGCTCTCCCTTCGGAACCTGCCCTCTCAGTGGGGATCAGACTGACACATTATAGGCTCAGTTTTCTTTCTGAGCTGACAACTTGTCCAGGAAGAGCTGGCTAGGATGTCAGTCTTTGGAGAATACATAGAAAATTCCAATGTGCAATTTGCATATCATCACTTTACTGGAAGGTATCGTAAGAAGAAATAAATACATCTCTCTTCTAGGGCAATACCTTAAGCTTTTAGCCAGCATATTGCACTTGAATTAAAAAAAAAATACAAAACAATTTGCACTGAGCTTCACTGGGTGACAATCTTCTCAATAATGCTGAGCTGAGAAAAAAACAGTGCAGAAACTGCTTTGGGCATCTCCTTTCCCCTTTCTCCCCACATCTATTTTTGGAAATATTTGGAAATAGAAATATAGACCCTATTTTTGGTGACTGCAGTTGTTACCTTTTGAAACCTTCCTGAAAAGCTGCCTAAACTCTGTATGAAATGTAGCCTGGAAAGATAAAACGGGAAACAGAAAACCTAAGAAATGGATTAGTTACTTCCACCATCTTCCCAACAGATAAACTCTGATCACCGAAAAACTACACCTGAAGTCAGTATTGGCTGGCCCTCTGACTGAAAATTATAAACTTTGGGGGTTTTTACACAGAATAGATGATTACATAATTATGGCAGTATAATATATCACCTCATACTTACGCTAGACTGATCATCTCATAACAAATTTTTACTGTGCAGCAAAGGCTTCATTTCTCCAATCACATTGTAAGTATAAACTGCATGGAAATAGAATTAGATAAATTTAGTGGAAGAACTACACCTGGATGCCAGAAGCCACATAATCATACCAGGGAACTTCTCAAGGTAGCCCCCACGTAGGAGCCCAGATTGGTGTCTGGGAAACGTGCCTCTCTTCTCCACAGTTGAGTCCTCTTAACTCAGCCATGGGAGTAAAGACTGCATACAGGTCAGCAACTACTGGTGTCTAATTTATGAACAAGCCTTTGGGTGATGTCCATGGTCAAGACAGGGCTGCCAACTCTCAGCTCAGTCCCAGGGCCTCAGCAGATCTAGCAGCTAGGCCAGTAGTACAGAGATAGGAAAAACACTACCAGCAGCCATGGAGGGAACATGCTTAAACACAGAAGCTTTTCCTCATACCTGGAAGTCCAGCAAAGGGTCACTTTAAATTGAAGGCTATCATATTGCCACCAGCATACATGTTTCACCTCCAAAGCTGATAGGTGTAGTCAGCCTGAATTTTGTGGGTTTATTTTTTTCCTAGAAGGCATCATTTGGTCCATTGTGTTTTCCCTGTACAGCAAGCTCACACCAGCTTTAAGGAGCTGGGATTTCAGTCAGGAAGTCTCTGAACGGTAACTAAGTACTTGTCAGCATCAGCTATGGTTGACAGCGTAATTTCATCTACAGATGAATCATCCTCAAGAATAAAAGCCCTAGGTGGGGCATGGATGGGTCTCCCTCCTTGCCCTCAACCCCAGTGCCTTGAATACTGCAGTGTTTTGATTTTTAAAACACATGTTTAACAAATGTAGCAGTGATAATGAGGAACATGTAATCGGCCATGTTTCCTGTTCAAATTTCCGTTTTCATTTTTAAAGTTCAAGTACATCTTGATCCCCACAAGATAAACATGAGCAAGTACAACAGAAGTGTAGAGAGAAGAGGTGAGAGCTTAGAACCACAGTGAAAGACAGAACCACTGCACAACACAATTGGGCTCTGCTGGGGGATAAGACTGGCCCAACAACCATCTCACCCTGATGGACCAGTTGAGAAACCTGAACCCTAGTTTTGTCTAGGCCTGTGCACCAAAGACCACATACACTGACATTTTAAGTGCCTTAACTGCCATGTGCTACGTCTTTGCTGCCCAGAGCTTTGCCTGCCCCAATGGATGATGGTGATACCTCACAATCAGTACAGGGACTATCATGCCTTAGACAAGCACAAGTGCCATCCTTCTGGTGCAGGAGGGCAGATGTTTCAGGAGACAGATGACACACAATTTGCTCTCTTTCAAACACAACATGCATGCAGAATCCTCCTCTATCACCAGACACACAGCTAACATTTTACCAACGTGAAAATACTATCCCAGTCTCTTAGCACACACTTTTCAGCATTTTTAGTAAAAAGAGAGCACTTTGAGTCATTCTTTCACTCACAGGCCAGTTCTGGAGTTTGTGAGTCAATTAGATCAGTCCATCCTGATACACTTTTTTATGGTTTCTATTCTAAGAACATCTTTACTAAGTTTAAGATTAGAAATTATAAGAAATAGAAAAATCTTGGGGGCAGAGAAAGGGAAAAGAGAGAAGATCGCTAACTGGGGTTCTAAGAGGTATATTCAGAGGTTTCAGGAGAGTGGCAAACAGCTACAGAAAAGTTGATTGGTTTTGCCAAAAGCTCTAATGAAAAAATACAGCCCAGATATCATGGTGGTAAGGAGATAAAATACAGAAGTGCTATAAAGAGACAACTTTTGAGATGAAATCTCATCCTACTTGCGACAATCATGAGTAGTTAAATTAAGCAAACAAATTCTGGCTATCACCAATGGTTTGGCATAGATAAGGGCAGTTCACTTAAGCTATTGTTCAACAATTCATGGCAATCTTTGAGACCAGCTGACTTTCTGAGAAGCAGCATTGCCTACTACCACAAGTTCCTCTTCATTCTTCTCACAATCGTGCATTTCAGGAGGATGAAGGAGAGCTCCCTTGACCACAGTGCCAGCCAGCATCTAGAGTTGCCTCTTCCTCCAAAGGAGGCTCAGCCATTATTCGTAGTTTTGGCAATCCTCCTGTTTGCATGCAATCAGAGAGGTTTTCAGCTGTCCTCAGCTGTTCATCACTGCAGTCTAATAAAGCCAAATAACTAGCCTAAGAAATGAGTTAAACACATTTGTCTTCTATCCCAGCTTCACCACTGCTGTGACTTTTTCACATCTCTTAAAATCAGGCCACTAGATTAATTCCATCACATGGGTGTCCAATGCCATTTTGGATGGGTTTGGGTGTCCGGGACAGCTAAGGGAGAGCTGCACCCTTTGGGAGTGGGAGTTGGATGCTAGCTGGGTGTGGAGAATTGCACTGGGTGCCTCTGCATATGTACCACATTTTCTCCTCCCTCTCAGCTGAGCTATCAGCCTCTAAGTAACCACATTTGCTTTTCCTACTCTAAAAATGTTGTTGTCTTTTAAAAAATATGGGTGCATTTCAGAATACTCTTATTTTATACACCTTTTAAAAACCCTGATTAAGCACTTTCTCAGCCATATTACTGCAGCAAATGGTAAATATCAAGAGAGCAAGTCTCAAGACAAAACTGCAGAATCTGTCAATGGAGCATCAAAAAATCCCACCCACTTAAGACACCAGTCCTTTGTTACTAACAATGACCTTTCCTCTGTCAGATCTTTAAAATTCACAGCACTCATAAGGATGTTGATTATTACTTAACAATGCATGGGGAACCAGGGATCGATCATTGCGCTATAACTTATTAACTGTTCATTCTGTTAGGGAAAGGGAAGCATCACTTAAGAAGCTGGACATTGTGACATGTGGACTGGCAGGGGACAGCCTGGCTGCCTCTTACTTAAGATTGAGCTGACTGATCAAGTGTCACACTCAAGGTCACCCTGCAGACCCATGGCTTAGAAGGGATTATGGCATAGCGAGATCCTTAGCAACACTCACTCTTGACCTCTGAACTCTAGACCCTATGGCTCCTCATCAAAATGTGACCTGCTTAGATAAAAATATCCAGTATTTTTTCACTCTGGAGCAACTGGTATAAAAAATAACTATAGCCTGGTCTTGTTCTGTTTTCAGTGAGCAGCACTAGTTTTCTGCTCTGCCTGTGTTGCTTTCAGCACGTTACTACTGGTAAAATTAAATACCTAACTTGCTAGAAAGGACCACAAGAAACGCAAATGTGCCCAGTCAGCATCTGCTGACATAAATACACCTCATCATACCATCAGCACACTTGGTAAGATCAGACCAGTCAATCCTTTCAGTTGCATCCAGAAAAATCACCATCTCCCTGCGAGCACAGAACGATGCAGGCAGCATGCCAGGTTCACCAGGGTTAGTGTCTCTCAAAGATTACTGGCTGTGCATTGCAACCCATGTACATGTGTGGGGAACAAATCAGGTTTTGTGAGCAAGCAGCTCAAGAGTTCAGACACACAGCCTGTGTGCGGGGCTTACGGAGTTGCAATATATCAGTCAAACCTCTGTAATTGTCAATGTCTGCATTTTTTATCTCTTTCAGTTTAAGGTTCTTTCAACAGGTTTTCAGCTAAATGATGTTATCTCACATCTAAGGCAAAGCAAAACCATACATGGCAAACAGCTACCGAGGTTGCCACAGCCCAGCTGATATGTGGTGGCTTGCTGTGCTGCTGCTGCTTGCCCGTATACAAGAGCACTGCATAGAGGAGACTCACACGATCAGGTGAAAACGAAGAGTGGTGGGTGAAAACTACCTCAGTCCTTTACCATTTTCTTTCTGAAATCCAGGAAGCTCAGAAAGTTTCTTAACAGAGTAGTGATCTTTGGGATTGGAACCAAATGTCAGGCTGCATTATTAAGCTGATGCCACTATATTTTCAGTTTGAAGTCTTTCACTGGAGTTTTGCTGCCTGGAACTAGAGAAACCTAAGAATTAAGTGTGAGTAGTGAGGTATTCCCTGCCTCAAAGCAAAGCACAAATGGTGGAGTCTTTAATGATGTAATAGGCAACCCTTACAATGAAATCATAAACTTAAAGTCATTGAATATTGGGGCTGCACAGGAACTGAGTCCTCAAGATGCACTCAAGGCTGATTATGGAAAAGAGCTGGTGTCATGACATTTCTAAATTTCTCAGTAAGATATTGCATATGCTTAGTTTTGATTAAAGCAGTAATACAGCCTATGCATCATCGGTTACTTCCTGCAAGTGAGGAACATTTATAGCAATCCAAAGCTCAATAAAAAAACCTATCAGTCTGCCAAGAGGAGTTCAATAGAAACATGCTGCTATCTGAGGACAAGGAAGCTGAGAAAGGCCATTTAAACTGGAAGGAGAGTGACCACATTTCCAAAACAAAATGCCTAGGACACTCAGACGTGGAAGTCTCTTTCAGTTTTATTTCCCATCAGGTTTCACTGCAACCACAGCTCCACAGCCCAACTTGAAGCATTTGATTTTCTTTCTGTATCCTGACATCCTTTCTCTAAAGAAAAGTAACCCTAGAATTCCTCACTGGAGATCTTCTGAGGTTTGTTTCATGCCTGCTTAGCAAATTAAGGTCTTCAGAAAGAATATGAAAAGAAATGCAAAGGAGGATTATTATTAACAGGTATGGACCCCTGAGTTGAGAATATCTTCTGCTACAGAAAAAAATCTCTGCACTTTCCAACTGTTGCTGTTTGAACTTGTGACATATTGTGGAGCTGCTGGTTTTCGCAGTAATTAAAGCTCAGTTGTTACTGAGGTTATTTCCAAAATCATTTCCACGATGGAAAAATGAACACAAACACCCAGTGCTTTATGAGCAGCAGAGGAAGCATTTGCAAGCAAGGCTTAGCCCACCAGGCTGAAAATCTACTTGATTATACCAATGCATTGTGGTGCGATAAAGACAATCAGTTGTTCAGTAACTGAAACAAATGGGGTTTCTTTCATTTCATTTAGGCCTGCCCATTCCAGTGACAAGGAAGTCATCTGGGGTCAAAAGTATCATAACTGGACCTTCATTAACTTTGTATTGCTGATGGAACCTCCTTCTCTCATGTTCTATCACTCTGTCTCTTCCCTAAGAGGACAATGGGGAACCAGCCCAGACAGTGCATTGTGTCACAAGTCAGGTGTTTGCTAGAGAGCCCCAGGTATCCTTCTGCAGCATCCTGAGCCGAGGACTTTGTTGGATCCAGTTGTCTGAGGCATCATAAAGAAGCTTTTTGTCAAAGCATCTGGATAGTGGCCAGGTGAACCACCTTAATTCCTCAAAAAGAGCTCTTGAACACTGTCTCAGGATATCCCAGTGTAAGTTTCTGTCTGGAAATGAGATCACAGTTTCTTTATACCTCATCAAAAATGTGGCCTCATGCCACCAACGTGGTTAACTGTCCTTATCGCTTCTGCCAGGATAGGCCAAAACATGCAAAGAGCTTCTGTCCAGCCACTCCCTCTGACTCTCTCTGAGGTGGTCACCCACCTTTTCAAGCATTTCAGGAACACATTAAGTCATTCTAGACAAGCTTTGCTATGCAGCTAAACAAGTGACCTTTTCTGAGCATCAAGCAAAGTAAGGGCTTGGGAACAATTGGAGGAAGTGAACCAAGCAGACGCTCCGGCAGTAATTATCATCATTCACTTAGGGAAGAGGGGGAGCAGGGGAGCACCCAAGCCAGGACCACCCTCTCCTCTGAGGCTGGGGTCTGCTCCCATTGTTCTCACCAGGAGCCATACCACTGCCTCCAGCGGGAGCAGGACTAGGTCTTTTAATCCCCATTTCCTCTTGGCCGAATGAACTGTAGTGTATGCCAGTGACAGCTAAATGAAGGATTCCTTTTTCCAGAGGACCGGCAACAGCTCTTAACTCATAAACTCAAGGTAATTGACATTACAAACAAGCTTTACCCACAGGGACCCCAGAGCAGTCAACAATTGTGCTTTAATGAGTGGGAAGGGAGAAGGGGGGAAGTCTTTACACACTGCAGTAGGACATTCTAAGAAAAGCTCTTTCCCTTTTCCAGGCAAGGCAATGATTAAAGTCTGTGCGCGAAACCCGGCAAGGAGGGAGGCCTTGCTGAAAACGCCTTTCTTCCTGGGTTTCCTGTGGAAAAACAAGGGGGATGAAAAATGGTTACTGGGACTTGAGAAGGACAACAGCAGCCAGCTAACAAACCCAAACAATAAAGGAGGAAGCCAAGCTCAGATGAAAAAAGTTGAAGACCCCAGAGGTCTGGAGTTTTGCACACAAAAGACATCTAACAGAGTTCAAATACTAGCATGAACTGTTGCAGAAGGGCAGAGAGTGGAAGTACCAACCCAGGTATTACATGAACCCAACAACCTAACAAACATGAAAAACTTAAGAGAGTATCCTGCCTCATGTTCTCTCTTCTATTCAGCAAAGCCATGGTCAGTTGGGAGTACTGTGTCAGCACTTCACAGAGCAACACTAGTCCTGATCACAGAGGTGAAGTGGAGTAACAGTAATAGCTTTTTGCAGGGCTGCACTTGTCAATGCTTATATGGCATTGCTCAATATTCACTTTACCTGTTGGGCACAAAAAGGCAGTCATACATTTTTTTGTTTGAATGGTTACTTCTTCTAAAAGTCTCAATTGAAGGCAGCTGACCCAGAAATTGATTAGACCTTTATGCATACATTACATACAGCATAAAAGCAATTTAGGGTAAAAAAAATGGCATAATGAAAAATCCTTTTATTAAAATCCCCTGTATAAAAATGTTAGTGCTGCTGATCATGCTTCTAATAGGAGGTCACAGAGCAAATGAACTACTGGTTCTACAAAGACAGTAAGCAAGGATGGCCCCTGCCCAGCAGGATTGTCACTTATATTAGGAACAACAGGGTGATACAGAGAGGCAGGGAAGAAAAGAAAGTAAGGGGTAGTGGGCAGTGGCCTCAGCCCACCAGCTACCTAACAGGTATTGCACTCTGAAGAAAGCATGTTTTTCTGGAGGATTAACAAATATTCAGTCAGCCCAAGCTTCACTGAATGACATAAGTGAGATCTAGTCACATCCAGGAGATGAGGGCAGGGACAGAGTGTGCCAATCCAAATGGCATGGACTGTTTGGGGAAATGGGGAGCAATCCACAGCTAGTACAAATGCTGTGGACTGGCTGATGGTCCCAGACCAATGCCAGGTAACTGCAGTCAGTAACAAGAGTTTTCTGAGTTGACAACTTGTGGGGAAATGATTGCAAATAAGTAGCAAAGCCCTAAGATGGAAGAAAGATATTTTCCTGTCCTGAAAAACCTCTAGCAGAGGGTCAAAACAAGAGATGGGAACATGCAAAGGCTGACCTTGGGAAGAGACAGAGCCAACTGCTGTCTGTGTCCCTGTGCACCTCAGAGATGTATCCCCATCCTCAGGGTGCAGAGCAAGTGTAAGCCTTGGGGGGTTGCTCTAACAAACTCAAACAAAACCAGGAGATTTTTAGATTCTGTACACTGTTGTTCTTGACTGATTGGATGTTTTTCTTTTGCTGTACCTTTAATGTGGGACAGCCTGAATCCTGCATGTGTTGCTCCAAAAATATCTGGTCCAGGTGAAAGGGATTATCTCACCAGTGGTCCTGCCACTGAATCCCACCATAACAAGGAAACTGTGAGGGACTCAACTGCAGAGAAGTTATCTGTGAATCCAGCAACTGAGGAGTTAACACAGCAGCACAGATAAGACATTATCTATGTTTTGGGATTATATTAAGCTATCTGTCATATCCACAACTTTGGGCTGCTTTAGCAATATTCCCTGCCAAAGCTGGGTCCCGATAACACTATTTGATGATGAAACTTAAACTTCTGGGTTGAGTTTGAGCCTTTTTCTTTCATTACACACAGAACTCCCAGGTTTTGCTAGTGGCAGGACCATCATATTCACCGGAAGTAGCTAGGGCTGATGTAACACCATTCCCTTGCTAGCGCTGTGCTCTAAATACAGCAAACCTGAGCAGGGTAAAACAGAGACAAATTTAGAGTACAAACTGTTGTACAAAACCGACTGTGAATTGCCTAGACCAGTAATATCATTTTGCTTGAGACCTCAAGCTGAACCCAGACCACATTCCCAACTTTGAAAGGCCAGTGCATTATCTGTTAAGCCACCCATCCTACTGGAAAATCTTCCCCATGTTCATACAAAAGGAAAATAAAACCCAGGCTGGTCTGGGCTCTAAGCCAAGTCTGATCACAACACACACACACTCCCCAACAGGCAAGGAAAGTGCTGCACCAGAGTTTGGCAATTATGAACAGGCACCGATGGTTGCAAACTAGGCTTTGCCACACAAGTCTTTAGGCTGACAGCTTTGGGTATGCTCCATTGTTCGTAAGCTGCAGGTACATTTCCTTACTAGTGCTATTGCATTCCTCCTGGAAGGGAAGGCAAAGCTGGAGTATGCTAGCGGTAGAACAGAGTTATTTACAAAGACACTCTTGAAATGCAGGACACCATTTCGTTTGTTCTTTTCTTCTCTGCCCTTCTACACTGTAAGCACCTTTGTTTTACCAGAACAGGTACAGGGAACAGGTAGACACTCAGAACAAGATTTTCTTCTATCTTTTTCTTTGCTTTGAAATCTCTGGTCACTGCAGTCTCCTGTAAAGTTGTGTCCTATATTCCATGATGGCAACTTCCTCTTAGCTGATATTTAGTCATTCTTCAAGAACATGCCTCATGTGAGATTCCGTCACAGTATGGATCTGTTGCTATTTACACTTCACCAATTTATTGTTCTGTTCCATATCAAAGCAAGGCACCATTTATTACTCTTTACCTACACACAAAACTCCCCTTGAGGTCACCAAAAATGTGCCAATGTTATATTGCAAATAAGCTGATATAGCACCAATACTTTGGTTATTGGCTAAAAGTTCCGGGCTGGCACTTACTGAAATGGATTCTGAAGAAGATCCCTGTGTTTCCCAGTTAATCCTCACGTGGGAAGCTGAGAACTGACTTAATACTGAGCAATTGCTATGTTAACTGCTCAAACTGCAAGAACAAGGTGAACAATGCTGATACACCCCAGAGTCAGGGAACAGGTTCACCACAGCTGGAAACATAGGTTTTAGTCTTCATGTGAAGGTTAATGAAAGTATATGAATGTGCTGCAGTCTATCCCTGTCAGGACAATCAGGGAGTCCCACAGCAACATCAGTGGCCAGTTTCCCCAGGGAGAGTGACAGTTTCTCAGCAGCTGTGACATGCTGAAAGCCCATTTCCAGGTTATATTACTGGACATTAACAGGGGATTTCTGCTGCAGAAAAAACAGCCCCGTCGACCTTTCTAGTGATATGTTCAGAACAGCCACAGTGCTGAGGGATGGCAACCCTCCTGTGGGATGTGCAGTGCATGGCACTAGGGTGAAGGCAGAGCTCTGAAAATGAGCTGTCTCCACCAACAACAGGATATACCGTCTTCAAGGTCACACAACTACTTCTGATGGGATTTTTTTTTTATTACGGAAAGGCTTTTCTGAAAAAGTAAATGAGATGTATACACAGTGCTGGAAGAAAACATCACAAAAGATAGGACAGAGGGGTTATTTTTTTGGACCCATGAATAAAGACCAATACAGACATGGAAAGAGCAGGAGCTGTCCATGTCTTTGAAAGAACTGCAATGCTGTTCTGAATTAATTATATTTACATTTATACAGCACAGACATCCTGGGAGGCTTGAAAATTTATGTACAACATTGCACATAGCATATCAAGAAAGCTAAGGAGCTGAAGTCAAAGCGCATACAGCAAACGAGTCTGATTTAGAGAAAAGGAAATTTATTCAGAGTCCTTCTGAGTAAACTGCTACTTTTATAAGAACCACCATGAACTGGATGTCTCATCCACTTCTGTATAGCAAACCACTTGGTTTATCAGTTTCAGAGTGGTGGAAGGCAATATCAGTTTTGCTTAGATTTGTATCTGAAATCACAGAGTACAGAAATAAAATAAACTTGTGTTTAGACCTCTAGGCAAATAGTCAGTCCCTTATTAGGGTTATTGGGTCTTTTGCCACTTAGGCATTGCATGAAAGAGATATACCAACACTAGTTCACAGAATCACAGAATGGGTCAGGTTGTCAGGGCCATCTAGTCCAAACTCCCTGCTCAAGCAGAGTTATCTTAGAGCACATTGCACAGGCTTGTGTCCAGGCCATTACTAAATACCTACTATGAGGGAGACTCCACAATCACAGTGGTTTAGAAGCCATTAAAATGCACATTAATAAACAGTGTGTATATTGACTGGGTCTGTAATTGTGGACTCCTTGGTCATACCAAAGAAGCAGTGTGGTGGCTAAAGGCTTGCCAGGTGATGTGAAGTGCTTCCCAGTCACTTGTGCATGAAAGGAGAGTGAGTTTGCACTTGGCAGAGTGAAAACTTTCCCAAGTCTTGGTATTTGATCCTGTGGTTACCTAAGAAAGGCTTTGGTTTCCCAGACGCAATGAATAGCCCCAGTGTCTGCTCCAAGTAGTGGGAGCTGTAGGCACTCAGCATGTGAAACATATGGATTTAGGAGTCCAACCTTTATTCCCCATGATCAGTCTTTTAACCCCACCACAGTGTTCAGACACTTAGCCGGAGGGGCATGCAGCAACCAGGGGTCGAACTTTAGTGGACTGTAGCCATGTAAAAGTTTCATCAGCTATGCAGCTTTGTAAAACTGATACAGGCATTTGGAGAAAAGGAGAGCAGTTTGAAATCAGCATCTTCTGCTCCCGGGGCTAGACCAGCACAGCCCTGGTGCACACCCCACTGCCGGGCCATCAGCCACAAGAAGCACATGCTGCCTGCAGCAGCAACTGCTGTTCAGAGAAATAGAAGGAGCCATTTTTTTGTCATTAACAAAAGGCAGAGTGTCTATTAAAAAATAAAAGGCACCGCAAAACAAACAAAATGATTCATTGGGATTTTAGAACTCACCTCCAGACACAGCAGGAGGGGAAGAGCCTGCCATTGCCAATTCTAGCTGCAGAATGGGATCAGCCCAGGAAAAAGCATGTTCCCACAGTAGACAGTTTGAGCTTGCTTTGTCAGACACTGAGGTTCAGATGACCTTTCTTTTTTGGCACACGGATTTTGGCAGCCTGCAAAGTGCTGGTGCTAAATAACAGTAACACCAGTTTTTCCCCAGTGCCACATGCAGTAAGCAATGCAAACAGTGGGACTTGATGGGGCTGAGCTGCCAATTGGGATGCAGAGACAGATGAAACTTTGGCTAGAGAATGAATAGCTCTTATTTACTCGCAATACCCACCTTGGTGGGGGACACACACATACATGTGAGAGAAACTCCTTTTTCAAAAGAAATTTTCACTTTTCTTGTCTCTGTGCTCTGCCTCTTCCAATACCTTCTTGGAAATCATCCCTTCAGTTAATGTGTCATGCAGAAAAGGTATCCAGTCACAGGAACAATATGAATTTGAGAAGCAAATGTAGAGTATTAACAGCTACAGAAAAAGCAAATGTAATCCTGCACTTTTAATTCAGCTATTTATGACTATGTCAGTCTTTTGTTTAAAAACTTTTTAATATAAAGGATAATTTCAATGAATTTTGACAGAGGGATAGAGATACTATGTACTTCACTTTCTCACAAGGTCTGTGAAAGGCTTTGTGAGGAGACAGTCCTTCTTAAGTTCTGATACAGAAGGACTCTGCTGTCTGGAGTCTCTCAGTCATTATTAAACATCAAAGAATCCAAGCAGAGTCTTGGCTGGATTCCTTCTCCAGAGCTGTCTTGTCTGCATCTTACTGAACTGCACTCCACTCCAAAAGAGTGAGCATGCAGGTATCTACAGCTTCCTTCAACTCCATACCAGGAGCAGACTTCTCAAAAGATCAATAGAAGGCAAGAACAGACCTTTCAGTTGAAGAAAAAATAAAAGCCATCCAAAAATATAAGTGTCATTATCTTTTGATCAGCTTAGCTTTAGATTCACTGTAGGCAGCAAAGCAGAAGGCTTGCTAGGAGCTCTCAAAGACCCAAGAAAGGTATTGTATGGCTCAGTATTGCCTGGAAATACTTATTTCCTGAAGGCACTGTCCCTCTCAAATGCTCCAATAGGTTTACCTTCTGTCTGGCTGTTTTTCCCCTGCTCTACTCCTGACCTCACTGCTAAAAGACGTATTTCAAATTAAGTGTTTTACACATTATTACAACATTTAAATGAATTCAGGTGGTAGTTTCCAAAGGAGCTGAAGGCAGAAAGTCAACACCTCTTTTCCTTTCAGAACCTTTGAAAATCTTCTCTTCAACTTCAGTCCAAGCTCCCTGGAGCAGTTCACGCAGGAAGGACATGCAGGGAGGGTGCAGTCACCCACCAGCTCAAAAGATGAACTCAGCCAGTGGTCATTACTCTCTCAGAAGGTGCTCAGCTATGGGATCCACTTGGTAGGAAGCTATGTCCTCTGCACTCACCAGAAAGGATGTGGTGACACAGACTGAGTCCCACAAAAACGTGCAGTTATCCACATCTCAGGCTGCAAGGAGTGCCAGAGTCTGGCACAAGAAATGGATGATAGCAGAGATGACAGCTGTGTGGGATGCAACCAGGCAGATGATCTGCTCATCCTGGTGGCAGCGCTGAGAGAGGAGGTGTAAAGGTTAACAAGTGTAAGGGATCCTTAGGGGGAGATTGACTGGAGGAGGCATTCTACACCATCCCTGTGGCAAATGCACCAGCTAGCTGCATCACAAGAAGTGTAGGATCCCCTACTATCTCATGACCAGGCGGAAGAAGAGGACCTAGGAGATGGGGGAAATGCTTGTGGCAGCAGGTGAATCCCCTCCCAGCCTACATCACCTTCTCAGGTGCCCTTATACAATAGATATGAAGCTCTGTGAACTTGAGTTCCAGGCACAAGACAGTCTGGACAAAAGTCCATTCAGGCTGTAAAAATCACCTAGGGCAAGTCAGTCTACACCCCCACCATTACAGTTTCCTCAGTCAACAAAAGAAGAAGGGTAGCTGTTGTCAGTGGCTCCTTCTGAGAGGAACAAAGGGCCCAACATGCTGACCAGACCCAACCCATAGGGAAGTGTGCTGTCTCCCTTGGGCCTGGATAAGGAACACTACCAAGAAACTCTCTAGTCTGGTACAGTCCTCTGACTATTATGGTTTTTCAGGTGAACAATGATGAAGTCCAAGCAAGAAGTCTGAGAACAAACAGCAGGGACCTCAGGGCAGCTGGTCAAGAAATTTGGAGGACAAGTAGTGTTCTCCCCTGTCTTGCCAGTAGCAGGAAATGATGGGGTTAGAAACAGGAAAATCATACAGATTAAGATATTGAGGTGCTGAAGGGTGTCCAGAGAAGAGCAGTAGAGCAGGTGAAGGGTTTAGGGAACAAGTCTGATGAGGAGCAGCTGAGCGAGCTGGGGTTGTTTAACCTGGAGAAAAAGAGACTCGAGAGACCTTACAGCTCTTTACAACAACTGAAAAAGAGGTTTTAGCCAAGTGGGAGTCAGTCTTTTCTCCCAAGTAACAAGTGATAGAGGAGGAATTGGCCTCAAGTTTCGCTAGGGGAGGTTTAGACTGGATATTAGGAAAATTTCTTCACTGAAAGTGTGATCAGACATTGGAATAGTCTGCCCAGGGAAGTGGTGGAACTACCATCCCTGGAAATGTTCAAAAGGCATGTGACTGTGAAACTCAGGGATAGGGTTTAGTCGTGAACACTGTGGTGCTGGGTAAATGGTTAGGCTTGATGATCCTAGAGGTCTTTTTCAACTTTAATGATTCAGTGATTCTGATGGGGGTTGAGGGTTTTAAAAGTTGCCAAACAATTGTAAATAGCCCAAGTTACTCTCACAGTTCTGCACCCAAGAATGCTAGAGTCTAGAAGGCAAACTTTCAGTACCTGAGTCCTTGACAATTTAGGAAAGTGTCAGAGGACATGAAGATAGCTACAGTCTGTCTGTACGTGGGTTTACATCCCATCATCTAAAGTTTCCACCTGGTGGAAGGTTCACCACCTTGTATTTTTGTTTTTCTATAAAGTCGCAGTAATGTGAAAACTCACCATCCTGTGGAGTCAGTCCTGGAGATGTGAGCTATCAGGACACCACTCAGACCTCTTCTAGAGAGGCAGCCTGTCATCCCCACCACAACCATCATCAATCCTCACACCTGGTGCCAAGATAACTTGGCACCAGACAGTAGTTGGAAGGCAGGTTCACCTTTCCAACTCAAGGTAGTCAGGGCCCTTGCCAGCTTTGATCAGTGCTGGATCAGTGCTAATGACCTAACCTACCAGACAGAGTTGTCCTCCTCATGCCTCCTCCCGGGATGCTGCTGCTTGCAGGCATACCCACACGTTTGGGTCTTCTGTGGGGTTTGGCAGCAGGACACGTTTGCCAAGTGATTTGTGGCTGAACATTCCACTTTATTATGCATTCTGCGTTGGAAATATGGGAAAGAAATTGCTTCTAGTGTGTGGTACTTGGACTTCTCCTGCTTGGAATTAAAAGCACCATGGTCCAGCACCAGACCTCATCTGTCTGGTTACTTCTAGGCAAAGAAGAAAGAAGAAGCAGGGAATGTATCAGCATCTTCTGCTTTCCACAGAGAAATCTGATATAAAAGTTCTTTGAAAGAGAAACTATTTTTCATGTTGACCTGAAATACACTGGAAAACACTGGGAGGTATTTGTCTTCCTCTGAAAACTGATGGTACTTGTTTTTTCACAGAAAGAACATATATGTGTTATTGCTTTTGATCTGTTCAAGTCTAACAAATACTACCTTGACCTCATGGAAGCAAAAAAAGTCAAGGTTGAGTCAAGAAAAACTTGCACAGGATCAAACCCTACTAATGCTGATTAACATCTACTCTTAAGCAGGGTATTTATCTTGCAATATGAAACCATTGCTCCTTTTCATAACAGAGAATTTACTTTTCTGAGAATAGTGGATGCCTGGCATTTTTTTATAATCTGACCATGGATTATTCTTCTGTGAATCTTTCTGTCTGTCCATCTACTGATCTATGTGTTTCTGTTCTCACCACAGAGGTACCTGTAACACCTCAAATATAAAGAGCTTCAAACTCCTCAGAAAGGTGAGAACAGCACGTGCTCTTTCCTTGTGAGGAATACCAGTTTCTCACCAAGGAGGTGAGGTGGAGCACTGAACAGAAACATCCAAGGGTCCCGCTATCAGTGAGAATCAGAAGAGAGCTAAATTAAAGAAAATAATTATGTAGTTTCCTATTTGTCCAAAAGAATACAGAAAAAGGAAAGGCCAGAGGCTGTCTACAGCAGCTGCATGCATCAACACAGCTGGCAACAGGCATTTGGTCACCTCAAGTAGAAATGAGTCTGTTATATTCAGACATGTAAGCAAAAGCATCATCTGTTCAGAAAAAAAGCTCCCTTATCTAACTGTGGTGTAGGCATAGTGTGTCCACACAGATGCTGGTGCCACAAATCCTCTTTTCTTGGGTCTGGTCGGATGAGTCAGGAATATGGATAGCAGATTTTCAGGACCAAAAGAGTATTGGAAGTGGCTTGATCAGCTACCTGGGTATTAAGCCACAACCCATCCAAATGCCAAGAGAGCTGTTAAATATTTCTTCCATTAAACTCAATCAATGCTACCTCTGCTTTCCCCATGGGAAAAAAAACATACCACCCAAACCCAGCCTGATCCCTCTTGTGCCTCTTATAGCCAGCCCTGTCCCCAGCTCCCAGGCCTTTCCTCCCCACCAGAATTAGAGTTCTGTCTCTCTGCTTCAGCCTCTGCACAAGGCAGGCTGCCTGGCTGCTGCTAGTGATGCTCCAAGACTGGAATGGATGATGATAAGAGTTTCTTTCTGCTTCTGCACTCCTGGAATGAAATGCCCCATTTTCAAATCCAGACAATAAAGTTCAGCACCCTGACCCTGCATCACGTTCCACAACTGTCTTTTACATTAGTAAAACAGGTATTTAGGGACCAGTGCACTCATTTGAATGTTCAGACATAGCAATTCAGCACCTGATCCTGCTTTGAAAACTGGGTCAACTGTTAGTTTCTCCTCCGGTCTGCTTTTTTCACTGGTGACAGTCAGCAAAATCCACTTTTCTAGTCTGAGGCAGCCTCACAGATTAATATGGCGGAACATTGTCGGAGAATTAGCATCTGTGGGGCTGCAAAACTATGTGACTTACTGAAAAGGTAGGATCTCAGCAGCCTTTGTAGGATTACATCCTGAGAGGTAGGACATTTCTCCCAACAAACTGATGTGTCCAGTGTAAGAGAGATCTAATGTGTCTTCAGTCCTTGAAATATTTTCATACCCAGGACTGGGTGATGCTGTAAGCATGTTCAACGAGCATAATTTTCAGCTTCCTCTGAACAGATGCTCAAGTAAAAGACCATATGAAGGGCAGCTAGAAAGACTGAACAGGGGAGTGATTGTGAAAAATTTATTCTATAGACTGAGTGGACACTGAGTTTATACCAGTTTCAGTTCTGGTCACCTTTGTGCCAACACATTAATGAGGACTTGTTGTTGCTTATTTCTCAATTTTAATATTTTGTTGTGTCAACCCTGTACACAGAGCTGCTCACAACCTGAAAGCTTGGGGTTCTATCTGTTTCAAATTAGAAATTACCAAACTGAGAGCTACCGACCTCAAGCTCTCTGCTTACTAGAACAAAACTAAAAGTCTGCAAAACCACATTAACTCACTTTGATCATCTACACAGAAAAACCCTGATCAGGCTGGACTCAGTATTTTACTGGGTTGTGCCAATCCTGAACTCCATCCCTTTCCATGGAGACTGTGAAAAGGGATGGCGAAGGCAGGAAAGAAAATAACAGAATCAGTGTCTTGCTGCCTTTCCGTCAGAGAGATCAGAGGGCCTAATCCCCAGCCCAGCTTGTCTCATGTGAGTGACACACTCCTGGGTGAACATACAAGCACCAGCACCAAGCCCAGTTGGGCTCTACAGCATAGAGGCTACCTGGGAATTCAAGAGGCAGCCTAGTACACAGTGACATCTTTTCAACCTGAGTTATAAATAATAGCTTCCTATACACCATAATTGGTGAGAGTGATACAATGGTATCCAACACCTCTGGTTGCCGTCTGCAACCTGTCATTCCCTCTGTGTCATCTTGTGTGAACTCCTGCCAGTTAACCTTCATTCCACTCCAAACCTCCTGTAAATATTAGGTCATCCTTCCCACCACACCAGCAACACCAACTGTGGTGAAAACATCCCACTAGGTTTCAGCCCCATGCTACAGACACCGCCCTTGGTGTTTCCTGGCTCATCCACAGAGATGGGACACTTGAAGCCCCTGGGATTTCTCAAGGGAAAGAAATGAAGGTGACCAGTTCTTGATTGTCTTGATTGTAGCTTTGAGTGTCACCATGAGCTGCTTGCAGTGCCTTTGTGCTGGCCTCTGTTGTTCTTAGCATGTTGGACACACTTTAATTCAGATTATCATTTATACTTGGTGTTTCAGCATCACCCTGTAAATTCAACTTCTCATTTTCAGCAGCATGCCTCATGTTTATGGTGATAAGTTGCAAGACACTCATCGACAGATGCTTGTTGCTCAGGCTGGCAAATGATGTCTGAGATCATAAACTGTGTTTTGGCTATGATTTTTTTTAAATCTCAATTCAAGACAATTTTTTGCCAATTTCAAAGCACAGCTAAATTACCAGAGAGACTCATGAGTAGCTTGGATGTATTTACTATCAAGTGTGTCATTACAGCTCCCCTTTCTCTAAATTCACTGACCTTGTACATTTCCTTTGATTAAGGAGCACACCTGGCTATTTTTCTCTTTTGAAACAGATGTTCAGAAGGAATGAGAGTTCCTCAATGCTCTAGTAAGACCTATCCATCTCCAAGCCCCATTTAAAGAAAGATATCCTGAAGACTCTTGTGGTGTTGGCAGAGGCTGGCTCCAGCGATGTGTCACCCCACCATCCCCTCCCAATGATAGGCCAAAGCAGGAAGCTGTGAGGGTCAGCTGCACAGCCAGGGACTTCCAGCTAGTCACATCAGGATTTCTCCAGCCACATGTAGCACTGGAGAGTAACGAAATACTGCGTCAGCATAAGGAATGTTTAAGTCTTCCAGAGAGTTTTTTTAATTTTACAGTTCTGCTAATAAAACGGGGGGGTTGACCTATTTCACACTGTTTCTTCTTCTCCTTACTGCTTCTTCTGTATTTTTCTTATCATTTGTTCTTCCCATAAATGCTGTTGCTGGAATGGTGAAGTTTCTACATTAAAAAAAAAAAAAAAAAGTCATTATAATTTCTGAAGCCTGGCCACGCTCCTCTCTTTGTTACACAGTGCCCCACTATGAACTGGGAGGATGAGCTCCACGGCAGGACCCCCGCTTCAAAACACCAGGGTGCACGTGTGCATGAGCGTGTGCGTGTGTGCAGAAAGGGAATGCGAGAGGGAGAGAATGTGTGTGTCCCCAGTTTAATTAGAAAATTTAATTGGATGGAGTTTGGGTCATTTTTTTCCCCCTCCCCCTTAGAGCTGGCTGCAATAAACAGACTTTTCTCTTTCCCTTTCATCCTTCAGTGGTTTGTAGTTCTGCATCTGCTCTGCTGGCATTGTCTCTGCTAACGGCCATACCGATCAGGAAGCCAGAGCCAGGAGGCAAATGAAGGGACTGCATTGATACCGCTGATCACTGAGCCCCACATAACTGGCAACTGTTTCTGTCTTTTACCTCTGGAGATGAGTTGAACAGATTGTGTAAAATTTGGTGGCTTCCAAAATAGAAAGGGGGGTGGGGGAAGAGAGATGGACATCTTACTGCCTCGGCCCTCTCACTACCTGGTACCCAGGGGTCTGTTGAAACAACATCCTCAGCACAGGAAGCAAAAGTGAAAAATTCGTGGAAGTGAGCAAATCCGCTGATTTCAGGGTATGTTTGTACAAAAGAGTGAGAGACTAAACACACTGCTCCTTTTTCTCTGTGGGCGGATGCTACAGGCTTGAGTCCTACCACAGAACCCTCCACCTCTCTGCTTTGGCTCTGCTGTGGCAAGAGAGCAGGCAAAGCCTTGCACCATATGCTTGGGAGAGTGCTCATCTCGGACATAGAGGAACCAGTGCCAGGAACAGTGACTAACACTCGAGAGAGTCTGAGGATGTGGGACACTTCTCACAGATGCTGTTTTGCCTTGCTCAGAAGCATCTCATCACACAGGATATGGGCCACAGTCATAAGGTGAGATGGGTATTTGTCATCTCTACCCAGAAGAAATGGCCTGGGGAAGATGACAGATGGCTTTCTTGCTCTCTTTAGCTCATCTTCCAAGTGAGACAGCAAAGATCTTCTCCCTCACCATGTTCTGCCACCTTTATGTACACATTAGCAGCTCTGCTGATGTTTGCTGTGTGTTTGAGAATGTAGATGATTTACATGGAGATGCATGTTTGCCCATCATTGCCTAGCATTGGGGAGGACTATGAAAAAATAAACCTCTGGCAGAAGATAAATTTTTATGCAAACAGTTCCTTTCTCTGCATTTGAAGACAAAAAGGACAAGGTGGGCCCCCACCATATCATCCTGCTTGTTCCTCAAGTGGATCAAGTTCAAACACAGGCATTATATGGTCCACACACCCTATAATCTCTCTCTCTTTTAGTTCTTGCTCTCCCTGCCCCCTCACCACCACATTACACAGTCAGGCTGGGATCAAATTCAGCTTACTTGAATGTATATCATTTCCAAGTTGAAGTCTAATCTGCAGCCTTGTCCCCAGTGAGAGACTCAATTTACCACTCCTGTAACTAAAGCTCATTGTTACGGCTATAATAATCAAATGTATCACTTTCCTAAAGGATACTTCTGGTAAACATTTTGCATTTTTTAGAAAGTTCTCTGTAAAACTCTTCTCTTTGTTATGTCACGCGCAGGCTTCCTAATCCATTCAACCTTTCTTTTTCTTTCTGTGTCCTATTCATTATGCCAATGTAAACTCAAAAAAAAAAAAATTATATTTCCCTTGGAAGAATCAAAACTGTTCATGTCTATGAAGAATAATAGCATGACCAGGAGACTACAGATCAATGTTATCCAGATCAGCACTTAAATGGAAATCATTCTGCATGAAAAATTCACGATGCCCTCTATCCTTTACATGGATAATGGGGACATCTGGTTACAGCAGACAGAAGCATTTTGCGTACATATATATGTTCTTGTGCTATACAGAATTGTGTGCTTTTGGTGTAATCTAGACAGTGACTGACATCACCAGAATTACTTATTTTGCAACTATTTTGAGAAGACTAATAGACCTTCTCCTAATGAATACAAGTTCCTAATAGAAGCATTATCAGTATAGGACAATGGGTTAGATAAGATCACCGTTGAAGCCCCCGTCATGCCTGCAATTTACCTGCTGCTATTTTCTAACTGATATTTTTCATATTGATAAAAGGAATGGTGGCCAATCCTCTTGCCCATTCAATTCTCCTTCTTTGATCTCAACCCCGGTGAGGTTTCTGCAGCTCTTGGCATCACCCGCATTAGAAAGGAAGAAGTGCAGACTCCCTCTGCGCTCCAGGCACTTTGTATACTTTTTGCCCACTGGTTTCAAAAGCAGTTTATTCTGTGACAGCTTCACAGAGCAGCTAGGGAAAAATGGTGTCTTAAATCTCTGTGCAAGCCACATGTTTACCTACCACCCTGACTCCCCTCCTGAAGTTAAATGCCTCAGTACTTTATATGCCAGGACTGAACAGGACCCTCTTACCCTTTAAACACAACTGAAGGACAAATGCAAACAGCTCCTCTGGCCTTCTTATGTGGTGTTCTTGGGCTGGAAAGCAGAAAACCCAGCTCAGTCCTTTACTCTGTCACACAGGATTTGATCCCATGCTCCTGCCAGTCTGGGGAGGGAGTGCCTTGAGGAAGAGGCTGGGAATGGCTGAGCAGAGACGTAATACCTCCATGTCTTCTCCCATAAGTGGCCACTGCATGAAGGCTTCGAGGGCTAGGAAAAGCAATACCAAACCAAGCCGTGTGCTGCTGTCTCCACATTTAAATGCATACATGAGTCTCAGTTTCTCAGCCCTATCCCACTGTGGATTTACACTTAACATGATCCAGTCTTTTGACAGAAGTTGCTCATTTTGATTTGTAATGGGGATATCTCTGTCTTTAGTTAGGCTTTTGAAAAGAACCTTAGACCTATATTGCATTTCTCCTCACAAAACTCTCATAGTTGCTTCAGTTTTGCCTGAAAACACATTAGAAATTTAAAAAAATCAGTAAGCTTCCCTCCCCTTTCTTGGAAAAGTCCGAGGTCAGTGTGCAGTGTTGTGCAGCACCCCCGAGTCCGCAGGGTACATCTCCTGCCTGTGCTCACCAGTAGCCAAGGCCAGAGGACAGGAGGGCAATTCCAGGGTCCGGAAGGGACACAGCAGCACCTCACCAGTGTGCAGTAGCATGGAGGAAGGAAAGGTGGGAAACAGTGCTGCTTTTAATTTTGGGCAGAGGACAGCCTGGAGAGAAGACCAACACAAATGATTTCAGGATACATATATACAAAGATGTTAGCATTAGAGATTAATAAAAAACCTGTCTTATAACTGAAGAAAAGACATGAACAAAAGCTCAGTAATCTAGAGATAGAAATAAAAACCCATGAATCAAGATTATCTCCCATCACAGAGGAAAACCGAGTAGCATATTAGCTGTTCAAGTTAATGATACATCAGCATATGCTTTTATTATCTATATACATTTAGCTGTCTTGGATAATATAATCAGAGGAGATCAGCACAAGAGGATCCTATACTATGCACTTATGTCCTAATAAATATGCACAAGAACTACTTCACACGCTGCTCAGGCCAGAAGCTGCTATCTCCATTGCCATTAATATTGATTGGTGTTTAAATGGAACTCACTGTCAGTCCATTGCACCAGCTCTAATGTGACAGCCATGGTTAGTGCAATTTCTGTTTCTAGCACAGACCTTAAACTTTCTGCACTTTCTGATTCCTTCAGTACCTGCTGTCTCCTCAGGTGCTGCCTCAATCATATAAAGGCCCAAGATGTGGTTTACATAGAGGAGAATTTTTCGTATATTAAATATAAATTTTTTTCCCATCATTCAAAACATTTTAAACCTCCAAATGAGGAAATTAACTGTTGAGTGGTACAGACTAGATCTAATCTCATTAATCCAACAATAATTGAAATATGGGACTTCCCCTGAGGCCATGGATTAATGACCAGCTAGGTGGAGCTGCTGACATGAAGCACAGCCAAGTGCTATTAACCCCAGCCAGGCATTATTTAATCCCAGAGGAAATGTCCTGTGCAAAATTCGTTAGCGCTTGGGCGAGAGGAAGAGGGAGGAGAAGGGTGCACGTGGGCTGGGTGCGCGGAGGGCGCCCTTCCGGCTGTCGTGCACGAGGCATTCCCTCATGCTCCCCTCACCTCCTGCCTTCCATTCATCTTTCCTGCATCTGTCCCAACCCACGCTGACCAGTGGACACATAATTAGAATGAATTAATGATCTGAAGCAGAAACTGTGTTTAATGAAGCCCCACTCAGACTTGTGTGCTAATGCCAGCCCTGTTTGCCGACAAATATTTACTAACCCTCTGTGCATAAAGTGACAAGCCACCTGTTCTCCCCTCTCATTATGTCTCCCTAAGTCTAAAGGTAGTACTGTCTGGTTACACCTGCAACTTCCAAGCCACTTAAGAGGCTCATATACATCTTCAACAAAGCTGAGCCAGATCTGCCAAGCTCTGTTTGTTTCAGTCTCCTTCTTTTATAACTCCAGCCGCTGTTCACTTCCTAGATGCAAACTCAACTATATGCTGTTGCCTCTTTTAGCATAAGAGGTAATTTCCTGGCTAAAGGTTCCCACCAAATAATTTCTGTCCTTTCAAGTAGAAATTGGAAATCCTTTAAGCTGCAAAAGTTGTTCCCAGCCTCTACAAAGTGTTCAAAAAATAAAGAAACAGGCAATAAATCATATTATTAGTTGTAATAATGATACTAGTAATAGTTGTAGAAGATGTAGTCATAGCAGTAATATTTAATATCGTTGTAATTAATGATAGTAAGAGTCTACTCTTGTTTTCATTGAACTAGATGGGAGTTTTGGGATTTAATTCAATGGGAACAGGATCAGATCCTAAACAAGCAAAGGTTGTCCTACCAAATAATAATTAAAAAAAAAATTAAAAAAAAGGAAGCAGCATAGGGTTAAGCCTCCCTCCCCTTTCCACTTCAAGTAAAAGGAAACCAGGAAAGATTAGAAAGCTGTAAGACAGACAAGCAAGAAACAAGCAGAGGTTAAAAAGCAAACAAAGCTGCACACATAGCACTGGCTGGTGCCCCTATTCACACCAGTAGGGGAATATCCACCTGAGAAGTCCCTCACCAACAGGAGTGAGGGACTCCACCCACAGTTCCTCCGGAAGAATTATAGTGTGCCTCACATTTCAGTTTATGATTTGATGCTGCACTGAGGTGTTAGGTGCTCCTACATGGTCAGGCTCCCATCCATCCCAATGTGTGAGCATGGGAAGTTCTAGGATTCACAGGAGGAGACAGTGCTCCCACACAGGCAGGTAACTCTCCTTGGACACACAGGACGGAGGTTGCTGCACACAGACAGGCTGATACACTAGGGTGAAGAACTGCAGTCTGGACTTTTAAGTCACACGAAACACATCTTTCTCTACAGCAGTCCAAGTCTGAGCTCACAAGAGCCAAAGCTGAACCATATCATACCCTGTCAAAGGCCAGGAAAAGGAGCTCCAGAGGCAGCCCTTGATCACACTGCACCGTATTCAGCAGTTTTGGGGAAACTAGACCCAGAGGGGCAGCTTTGGCAAGGGAGGTAGGCTGAATCGGGCACTCCTAGTTAGAGAAGGAAGAGTAGTTGTGAGCACAGATGCATTTGACAGCTTTCTTCTACCTCTGCCTGCCCTATCAGCCACAAAAACTTCTATTTCACATCCGTATTTTTCTGAAAATGCCATGACATAAAGCAAAGCTCCATGGTATTACAAGGTCATGAAAAAGAAAGGGAAGAAAAAAAAAGAAAAAAAAAAAGAAGGTACTGCCTGCTTATTCCTCCATCTCACCCTGAGCAAACATTAACAACTGATTGTTCCTTTGTAGATAGTTGACTGCTTCCAGTCCTGACATGTGCAATTGCTTTCTGGTGTCCCACCCAAAAAAGCACAGTGTGAAAGGATGTACATGTGAAAGCTGGGGTAAATTCAAAAACTTCAGTCCCAGGCTGCAAAGGAGCTTAATTCAGTATCAGCAAAACATACAGGAAAGGACAATGTATAATGGAAGTAGAGAGGGACAGAGAGGAGGGTGTACAGGGGGAGGGGCTAACATAAACATTCACGCATGAAAATATTAGGTGATTCTTGTTGCACAGTGATTTGAATTCAAAGTATTTATGTGGTCATTTCCATTTCTTTTCCCAAGAGGGTGCTGGGACTGGCATGGCTGTCAGAGGAGTGTGAGAAGATGCCAGCACAGGCAAGCAGTTTCCAAGGCAGAACTACAGCAATGCCTGATATTGTATTAATGTGAGTGCTGGCCATCTGGCCATTAGGGACAAGCTGCTGCCAGGGTGTCTCTCTTTTTCCATCTCATTTCAGAAGCTCTGGAGCCGGGGACTGAGACCCCTAGGGAGATTCTGGCTAAAGATCATTCCAGCATCCACTCAGATGTTGTAGAGAAAGGGCCAGAGAGCTGATAAGGCAGGAGAATGTGCTCACACCCACACAGAAAAAAACAACAGAGAATAACACTGAATGGGGTGGAGGGGGGG
>VXBX01000448.1:98313-123081 GCA_013400415.1 Scytalopus superciliaris
GGGGGGATGTTGGAGGCAGAAAGAAAATGAGAGCAGATGAACAAGGGAATGGTTTAAACAAATAAGAGGGAGGAAGCAGGAAAAGGAAAAGAAAAACAAGAGGCACAGCACTCACTCAAAGAAGCCTTTAAAAGAGGAGAGAGGAACAGAGAAGAAAAGGAGTAGAAAGGGTCCAATAAGGAGAAGTAGCTATCAGTAAAGAGGCAGGGGCTATGAAAGGACTACTAGCACAATGCATCTTTTTGGATTTTAACTACTCAGGGCTAAAGTAAGGGCTTTCAGCCTGCCCTCTTGAATACTACCTTGTCCCAGGAGTCTACTGAAGCCAGTGCTCATGCTAACAGGTTAGGGAGTGTGAGTAAAGGTGCCAAATCTTTGTCTTGTCAAAATAAATGCTCTTCCTTATGCTTGTTTATCTACTTCTTAATGGTCTTTGGAGCTGCTTAGACAGGAAATTTTTTTCAGTGTATAGAAAGATAAATACAAAGCTGATAGTCACCATTTTATATCAATATGGAAAATAGCATTTCTGGAAATGTCAGTGGCTTTACTGGATTGCTGCTAAATCAAAAAACTGAAAGGAAGAAATGAGGGCACCTAATTCTTCTGTAAAAGAAAGCAAAACCTCTCCCTGCAAAATAAGTCTTGGTTAATGGACGAGGAAGTGTCATGGGAGATCAAGACTACTAGAAGGACAGCCTTGTGAAGCCTCACTTCCTGCAAAAACTGCTCAAGAACCAATGCTACAGTGTGATTTCCTGAGGAAATTTCTGGAAAGTAGACATGATACACAACTGTTATTTCTGTTACTATTATTACTATACCACTGGTATTTGGGTCCAAGAGGATCTGCAGGCGGATCTGAAAGTCAGAAAACGGGATCCCTTCTGAGATTTCCCATTCTTTCTCATTTTACTTCATGTCTTTCTGATGGCATTTAAGGGATGCTTTTCAAGAATATGCTTCTGGCATGAAAACTGATGCATCAACTCCTCACAGAGGAGCCTAAGTCCCTCTCTGGATCATGCTAAACTAGGAGAGGGAATCTGAACTGACACAAAAGACATTCAGGTCTGGGTGGTGAGTCTGGTGTGGGTCTCACAGTTTGGGGCTATCAGTAGCTCCAGAAGACATGGATTACAAGAGAGGGAAGCTGGGAGTGCTGGATGGGGTTTCCCACATCAGGAAACCTACTCTGGGAGTGGTCAGAGAGGGTACCAGTGCTCTGTGGGGCCTCTGTGTTAATTTGGTTGAACAAACCCAGAGCCTGAGTATCTGCTGCTCAGTTGGGTTAAAGATGAGAAATCAAGGTATTCCCTTCTCTCTGCAGATCACATGGAGAAGTACAATCTTCCCCCACCTCTGAGAGGCCTGTGACCATTACTCCTTCCTTAGGGAGATGACATGGGACATAGCCTGTCCTGGGGCAGAATAAGGGGATCTCTGTATGGTTCAGAGAGGTGACACTCAGCAAAAGACTTCCTTGGGACACTCAGCAAAAGACTTCCTTGCACTCATGGTCCTTCTGCTTATTCTGAGGCCACCAGACAGCTCCTACTGCTCTGTGGCATCAGTCACTCAGCTAGGGCATGGATACAGCTATTTCTTTTGCCAGGAGCATGTGTTCTTGCAGCGGTGGAGGAGTTGTGTCTCTCTCTCCTCATCTGCTTGAGACAGTGGAGAGAAGTAGCAGAGGAAGGAGTAGAAGTGAGAGGAAGACAAAACTGTGGGAAATCAGACCGGAATACAGCCAGCACCTGCCAAGACAGAAATTTGCAATGCACGTGTCACAGAGCAACCCTGGTCATGAGACTCTATCAGTGTAGTTCTGTGATCTTGGTTGGACAGAAAAGTGATGACAGAGTTTCCTTCCCACAGTGTCAGTTGCATCAGGCTCACAGACCAGGAGAAATCTGAAGATGATTCTGCAGGAAAGCACAAGCCTCTGTATCACAAGCAGTGTTGATCCCAGCTTTACAATATTTACACCCTGTGATTATGGTATTCCCTGGTTAGGAGAACAACCAGCTAATATATTACATGTGTTGTTTGGGATTTGATTTTACCCTGTCCCATGAAGGCAGAAAAACTATGAAGGACTTATTATTCAGAAATAATATAATTCACAGTCCAGAAAAATGAATCCAAATGCAAACATTTACAAATAAATATGATCTTTCTCCTAAAGTGCACTTTAACATTAGAGCCTACCCTTGGCATGTCCTCATAGACCAAGTTCTTCAGAAACTAAAGGTTCTCATTACCTTTCAGGACCAGCCCTTAACCCTAGTCTCTCCTTAGTGTTCATATGGAACTTTCTTTGCTTTTTAGGCTTGTTTTTGTTTTTAACCAAGAGCCAATTAGACAGATTTTGAATAAGGTTGGAGGACTTTTTGTTCAAATGAGAAATTTTCAGTCCCTTGAAGTGTAATGGGTTTTCAGTAGGAATCCTCTCCTGCTGTGCATTGATCAGCTATTGATTGGTGAGGGTTTAAACTAAATTATCACTGCCAAATAAAAGACTTTCAGAATGAAGGAACTGAGCTGAGCACAGTGTTATATGAAAAGTAAGCCAATCCTTTGTGATGGAATCGAAAGGCCCTGGTCACTCTTGAAGAAAAAAAATGTTAATTGAAAAATTCCTTAAATAGGTAACAGCTCTGAAAGTCTGCTTTACATAAAAGATATGAAATCACAATCAGCCGACAGAGAGAAAAGGATCCTGCAGCTCAAGTGGTTTTTCTCTCTAAATGGTGCTGATTACTTTCCCATTCATGGATGACATGGAGTGATGGAAATTAGTCATTTGAGAAGAAAGGACTAATGACAGCTGAACTTGTGGGCACTGGGGGAAGTTTGATGATTGGCTCCTCAAGACAGAAAGTTAAAACAAAAGAACTTCCTATTGGGTGGAAAGATTTATCCCAAACCTAGCAGGAAAACAAATACACAAGCTTGGTTACGCTTCAAAAGATCTGGGTTTTAATTTTTACTTTCACTAGCAATCACAGGAGTTTCAAACTTTGTTGAAGGAGCAATGGAAGAGAATTGTGTTGACCACACAAAACTGGCTATTAACAAAGAGAAGTTCCCAAACAAGCCTTTTTTTCTTTACAATTTGGAAATTAAAGGAATGGATTTTGTTGATCATCCGAGGCAGGTATGGAAGGTCAGTGCTCCATCCAGCTGTTGGAATTTCAATCAAAGATCTAATCTACAGAGGCACTAAAAAGCTTTCAGTAACCCCCATATAAGTTAGAAGGAACCTCAGTATTGTTAAGGCAGTCCAGATCTTTGAGGAGCTACCTTCAGGAACCTGTATCTCAACATGTGAAGGCCTGCAGGATCTGCCAGGATTGCACCCTACCAGAGTGAGAGCACTGCAGTCCAAGTTATTCCAAAGTCTCCAAAGCTGCATCCCCATATCCAAACCAGAGCACAGAGATGTCTTCCCTTGGCCACGTCAGTTCTGTCTCCATGCTATGAAGCCCACCTGCACAGCCCAGGACGTGGCTCTGTCTTCTCTGCTGGGAAATGTCTTTGCTGACAGTTCTCAATATGTCTTTTTATGGACCAAGAAACATGTATACTTAATATTGAATATTTCTTATCATGTCAAAAGGTAATATGGAATACAGTCATTTAGTCAACACATTTAAGCATGCCATTTTATTACAAGCAAGTTATTTCAGGAGAACAAATCCATAATCACGTTTGCAAAATTTTAGTACCTCAAAGTTCAGGATTCAGGACAATTTTTTTCACATTTCTGAATAGCTGGCTCCACAACTCAGCATGGATTCCAAAATATCAAAATTCAAATTTGTATTTACTTGGCTCTGTAGTGTCTGGTTCAGGGATCAGTTTAGTTCATTATCCAGACCACTGGAAGTGAAAGGTCTGGTTTGGACTCTACAAAAATTTACTTTCAATATGGCACTTTGCACAACAACATCATGTGCATTTCAAGATTTCAAAGACATCAGAGCCGATGTGGTTTCTTGGTTTCTTTTAGTCAGAGGAACTATATCTATCTAGCAAAAGTACTCTCTTTGATTATGCTGCTCTGTAGACATTTATCTGCTGTAGTTGGAAACTGAGTGTTTGCCCAGATTTTGATTAAAAAATTTCCTCCAAAAAGACCCCATAAAGGTCTGCCATATCTTCTCAGGCAAGCAGGATATCACAGCAGTAACAGAATAAATATTTCTCTCTCATAACTTTGCCAGTATTGTAAATATATTGGCTAAAGCCAGAATCCTCAAAAGAATAATAAAATGCTTCACAAAATAAATTGTAGCTGTAGATACCTTGAATGTTAGTGTCCCAGAAGAGCCTCTTCACTCATAATGAAAGACTGGATAGCATTCATGTGGGTAATGTTTATATTTTTATCCATAGGGCTGTCTACTGATTTATTTTTTTTTAAGTTAATATCCCAAAGTTGTGAATTTCATCAGATATGTGCATATATCAGATATATCAGATATGTGCACATATGTGCATCAGGAGAGGACAAGTTATGCTTTATGCAAGCATGCATTCAACCAGGCTTGAGAGAAAACTAACTGGGAAAAATGTGGTTTTTTTCTGATAAGCAGCAGGTAAAACTGTGTAATTGTCCCATCTGGCTCACACTAAAAATCATTCCCTTTGCTTCATTTTACACCCTCTGCCTTTTAACTGAGGATGTTCATTTTAGGAAGTAACATCTATCTCCAGTGCAATCTCCTGTTGAACACACAGATTTCCCCCTTTTTTTTTTNCATTGCAACAAAAGAGCATACTGAATAGAGAAAGCTCAGTCTTCTTACAGTTTTAGTAGTGATGAGTCACCTGGCTTTAGTAGAAGAAAGATCAAGCCATGGACCCTGAGGCAAATGAATCTGATGATGCTGAAGATAGCAGCCTGGGAGAAGGAAAATGTCTTCAGAGGAGAATGCAAATATTTTCTTCCCCTGCTGGGCACAAAGTATCTTCTTCATTCTTGCTCATTCCAGCATATTTATGCAACAGACAGACTTATAAATTAAATAGTGCCTCCCTAATCTCTGATCTATCCCCAGCATATGGATACAATATGCTCCACATTCTAACTCAATAAGTAGGACAAATTTTAGACTAAGAATTAAAAGAAAAACCTCTAATCAGGAAGTAGAAGTTTATCATCCACATAGTAATATCTACCAAATCATATGAAGTAGAATCTAGTGGTTTTATTTGAAGTTGCAATTTGAACTTGTTGCCAGGTTCCCTGTTATGTCTCTAGAAAATCAGTGCTTTGGGTGGCCAGAAAGGTCCACTGGCCTGGAAAGTCAGGGTGATGGGGCAGTGTTGGGTGTCTTTACAGAACACATCACATAAGCCTAGGACCAGGGTTTCCAAATAGAAATTCAATAAAAGGAAGTCAGCTCTCACCTCTCCTGCACCTTGAATTTCAGAACCTACATTTTGTGTGTCAAAGTTTCAGATTACAACCACCTAACTGTCAGACTTTGGCATCTGACACAACATGCCTACTGGGCATGTTTTTCAGACTCCACAAACTCACTGGGAAACGAAGAATAATTTGTTTAACCATCCACACTACTCCTTTGATGCAGGTATAATGAAAATGTCTATTTCACAACAGAGAAAACTGGGGAGTGGAAAAAATATCACCTACCTAAGGTGAGAAAAACAGCATCACAGACAATACTAGACTGCAGATCCTCCAATTACTTGACTGTGTTCTCCTAATTGCCAAGTAAAACCACAACCCTACCAGTGGAATCATTATGCCATCATCACCATCCTGTTTACTCAACAATCCAGTAATTGACTGGGAGAAAATATGCTTTAGTTTTGAAAAATTATCTGAAAGGTTTGACAAGTCCTCACACAGAGACCTGTAATGAGTTCAAACCATTCTTAAAATAAAACTAAAATCTGAAACAAGATTCTGAAAAGGAATCTGTGTCACTTTCTGAAATGAACTGTTCATTTACATTCCTTTAATGATTTGACCGTATTGAACCCAACGCACTGAGCAACCCAAGCAAGAAAGCTCATTTACACTTCCAACTTTGTTTTTCCAAGGGAGTTGTATTATTTACCTCCTCATTTCCTTTGGAGCATTTACGACGGGAGCTATAAGCTAAATGTTTCAAGCAATAGATGGAAGATGAAAGGTGACCAAATATATTCAAGCGGATAATAAACAGAGAGCATTTGTAGGTGAAAACAACCAGCTTGGCACAAGAGAGAGAGAGATAATGCAGTGGGTTTAATAGGAGGCTTTTAACATTTCCTGTTCAGGATTGGCTGGCTTATTAATGATTTAAGCACAAATTGAATTAACCAAATATTGAACATATGTTCTTTTAAACTCTCTTAAATCTACCAGAGACTTGCACGAGAGAGCTATACGGCCATGCTGTTCAAGAGGGGGGAGGATGACAAGGGGGTATTGAGGGTGACTGGGTAAGTAAAACATAACCTGAAGGTGGTCAATTTAATGCTGTGTTAGTGGCCTGAACTTTCAGTTCCCAAAGGGAAAGGATGATTAATGCCACTACCAAATGTATACCCATACCTGACCCTGATCTCATCAAATCCTGCTGCCACCATCTGCTGTTTTTAATTCCTCTGCAATATTTGTATTTGCTACCTCCCTCCTACAAAGGGAGCGAGGAAAAAAAAATGTTCCCTGCTTATGAATGGTGTGATCTGGTTGTACTGGCTGAACGCTGGCCAGGAGGCATCTGTTGCTTATAGTCCTGACAGCATCTGCTACTATTTCTCACTTTTCCCAGCATGCTGTGAGATATGGTTTCTCCCAAAGGTGGCCTTTGTATGCACCATTGTCAATTCCATCATTGTCTGCCACAGCCTGTTCCCACGATGCAGTGGTAGTTATTACAACGCTGCAAAACCTTTTCTTGCAGGCTATCTGTAATCTAAGATATTGTGTGATTGAGTTATGCAGATAACCCTTTTCCTATGCATCAAATAATTAAAATTAAAAGAAACAGGCTAGACTGTTTTTGGTAGGAAAACCTTCAGAGCTTGCAATGGATGAGAAAATGAAGTAGATTTTTTTTGTTTGTTTGTGTGGTTTTTTGTTAAGTTATTTTGGTTTAGCATATTTTTGCTTTTAAAATGGTGATAGTTTGGCATTAAGTCAAAGTTTAAAAACAAAGAAACAAAAAGCAAAAAAATTCCTAACTAGCGGTTTTAATTCCTTTAAAAATCCTATAAAGGATGCATTGTTTTTTCTCCTGATTCCTGATACGGCTATTAAGCATTGTAACCAAATGTGTGTGAATGCTATTATTTATGTGTCTGATCTTTAAATACCCTCTGCTAGTGGGATACAGACTGAGACTTCTGATGGACATAGGCGTCCCAAGCTGTCATCTTGCCTTGTCCTTCTGTCAAACAGTTAGTGTGTCAAGCGCTTCTGCTGGGAACTTTTAGAGTAAGAGACTGTAAGCACAGAACGGACCAGTCTCCAGAGAGCCACTTTTAACTCATGACAATATCCTTGGTGTCAGCTCAGAATAGCCCACTATGGGGCAAGGAGAAAGAAAGCGCAACAGATGTTACTAGTAAAACCATGTTTACAATTCTGTAAAGTTATTGCCCTTATGTACCTTCTGACCAAAACCCACTTAAAAGACGGTCAGGTTCTTAGTGGTCGGATTTTTAAGTCAATTCTGTTCACATAAATCTTCACATAAGGAATTGGTGCAACTGAAATAGACATCACACCTCTCATATGTATGTGTCCTTCCCATTCCCCCTCAAATCATTTGCAAAACTGTGTACTTACCACTGTATTTATGGCAATATCTATATCCATATAAGCAGTGTAAATATTTCTTCCTAAGATACATAAATAACGGGTGAGATTTTATCTCCCCAAATGCATTCATGCATTTATCCTCTTTTTTCCTTTTCTTTTTAACTTTTCATCAGTTTGGGGCTACTTATTACACATGGAATCATACCTAAATCCCCTCAGCAGTACTTTTACAATTTTGTAATGGTTAAAGGAAGCAGGATAGCTGACTCCGAAAGCAGTAATGATGATCGGCTGATTTTTTTATTCCCCTTTAGGGCAGACCAAAATATTGGAGAGATGGAGGATGAAAAAGTACTATGGAATTTGGAAGAAAGCTTTTAAAACTAAGCCCCAACCCCCCCCCCCGCCTCCCCAAATCCTCATCTCTCCTTCTGCCTAGTCCCAAAGAACTGTCAGGCAGTGCAATACAGCACATGGTGACAAAGCAAATACCAGGGAAGCATTTACAAGACTGCATTTGGCTACTGTTCCCATTAGTCTCATTTGTATTATATAAAAACTATGTTTTTACCCTGTCAGCTCTAATAAGGCCAATTGTAGTACCAGCATGGAAGGAACATAAAGAACAAACACTACAAACATACAACTCTCTTTAGCACCAGTTTATCTGACCTTCACATTTTTGGTAGTTATTTAAAGTCCACTTTCAGTGTTATCATAAATTTAAACGAGGACATCTGATGTAAAATTGGTTTGTGTTCTCTCTGTGCATGTACATGGATCGGGAGAAAAAGGCACTTTACAGAATAAGCTAGGTGTGATGTTAGATAATAGATCTGCTGAGTTGCTGCTGGTTAAGACCATTTAAAATGTATTGCTGAATCCATGACCAAGGTCCTCTCCACACACTCAAATCCTTTTTCCAGGGGCAACTATAACAGAAGGAAAACCATGGCTGAGTAACTCACTGCTTTTCTACCACTAAGATGGGATGATCTTGGGGAAGCAAAGAGAGTAACCTAGAGCTAGACCTCTGGACTTACAACATCTAGTCTCCACAATGGCTGCAAAATCTGCACAGATACATTTGCATTGAGAAAAATGAAGGAAGACAAAGAGCGCATGTGAAGGAATCCATTTATGAAAATTGTGTGTGATCCACATCTTTAAAATATTATATCCATAGGGAGAAAGCAATAAGATTATCCTAACAGCCAGGTAACATGACTTGTGACAGAATCATTGAGCAGGATTACAATATACAGATGCTCTGAATGACAGATTTCAGCCTACATATTTCTCCCTGGTTGGCTGTGGATGCTCAGTTGCTGCAAACCTACTACAGTTTCTGAGTCTGTGCTACCCTGAGGCACCACTGTGCCCTTTGCTATTTCCATTAAGACATAGGATCCTTTACTGACAGATTTTTTGCAGGAGGAGCTGTGTGTGTATTATTTCCTGTAACAAGGCGAACCAAGGTAAGACCTACTATGAGGGGCACTATGACCTTCCTGAGATCTTCAGTAAAACAGCAAACCCCAGGTGTGACGAAAGTAGGCACAAGCACAAAATCACTGCCTTCAACAGAAAGAGATTTGCACGCTAATGGCATAATACGCCTTCAACAAGCCTCATTGGATATTTTTTCCAATTTCAGGCCAACCGTAGGGACTGTGACAGTCTTTGTTTTCGCCACTCTCTGCTCATGTTCTGGCTGGAGTCAGCAAAAGGCTCCTGCGAGAGGTGGGCAACCCTGTCTCCTCTGACACCAGCCAGGGGCACGAGCCTCACCCGCGTTAGGAACCAGAACTGGTGCCAGCCTGCCAGCAGCTTCCCTGGGTGAAGAGCGGCACTGGCACGTTTACAGACAAGCCTGTGTACCAATGTTTTCCCGAATCAGGAAACATTGCAGGGAGGCAGCAATGTTTTCTCTGTGCTGTTTCGGCAGCAGGAACAAGTATGGACAAAAATCCTTTTAGGACGGGTGCGCAGGGTATTTAGGTGAGGAGCTGGTATTCGGGTGAGGAGCTGCTGTCTCTTCTCCTCCCTGCAGCATTGCTGCCAGCAGATCCAGCTGCAAACCAGAGGAAAGCTTCTGGTGCATGAGGGAGGTTTGGGTAGCAGGAGCTGCTGGATGCCCTTGCACTCCCTTGGTGTTGGTTTAGCCAAGCGGCTGCAGCTCCCACCCTGTGAGAAGGAGACCAAAATGCAGTGCAGTGGAGGCAGGAGAGGCCTGTGCTGGATCAGGAAGGGGTCACTGGAGCAGCAGACCGCAGCCCAGGGGTGACTGCCCACCCCACCTCAGCAGCACTGTGCCGCCCAGGTGCTCGGCCATGAGTGAGCTCCTTCCGTCACCTCGGAGGCAGCAGCCCATGGCCTGCACCCAGCCACCCTGCAGCCTCCTCCAGCCTCCCCTGGCCTCTGCCGGCCCTCCCTGGCCTCTCCCCAGCCTTCCTTGCCCGGCAACAGTGGGGCGGCAGCCAATGGGGCCATGGTGGGTCAGGGCGGCACGGTGGCGGCCGCGGCGGTGGCGGCGGCGTGGGCCTTTGTGCGGGGTGGCAGGTGACCACGGCAGGGGAACAAAGCGGGGTCAGGGCGGGAGCCGGGTCCCTTTTCTCAGGCCCATGTTCTCCACTCCTCACAATCTGTCTGAATTTAACTTGCCATTGAGGGCCCTGCCTGTAGAAAACAGCTTTATGTCGACTAATCCAGGCAGAAGTAAGGGTAGACACAGAGACAGGTTTGAAGGCGGGGACGTGGCTATTCTGCAGCCTCTTTTTTTTTTCCTTCCCTCCCCCTCCCTTCCCCTCTGCCTCCAGTGAAAAGTTNTAATCAGCCCGTGGAGCTGAAACACATGCTTGACTTAAACAACCTCTTTGCTGTTATTAACAACTGCTCCAGCATTTCTCTTGTTATGCTAATGGTACAGATTAGAGTAAAATCTATTCCTTCTTTGCTGAACAGGCCAATTGATAGAGGCCGATCTATTTTTCTCACCCGTTTTAATTCTTTTTTTCTCCAGGCACAAGTGTTTGCAGCAGCAAGAACAACAGAACATGGAAGAAAAAAAAAAAAGAAAACAAAACTAAAAAGCAAAGTTGCACATAACAGTGACTAGCCCCCACATACAGCAAAATCATTAATAAATACAAATCTATATCAGTTTCTGCTACAGCCTGGAAGAAATGTCTGAGTACTGAAAGATAGCCTGACAACAAAAGACAGGAAATTCAACACAGTGTCTGATGTCCTGCCTTTAGCTCATTCATTTATTTTAATGCACAGACACTGAGTGCCTGGTAAAGGAGATGACTTTGATCAGTTCTAATACCTTCCTGGGATGAAAATTGAAGGAGAAGGGAGTGTTGCTGGCAAGTCCTGGAGAGGGCAGCTTGACTCAACACCACACTATGTGCTGGAGCGTCATTCAGATGGAAGGAGACAGTCCTGTTGCCAGCACAAGTTGTGAGGCCATTTGCTCTATGGCATCAAGGGGAGCAGGGTAGGTGTCTGCATGTCAGTCTGGGCTTGGTGGTTTGTGCCTCCTGTTAGCTTGGGCTGGACCCTAAGCACTCCTTAGTTTTACTATATTTTTCATCCCCAACTTTTAAATAGTCAAAGACTTGGAGCTATGCAATAGGTAGCAGCAAAAATGGTATTGCAATCTATGACTTTACAGTAAGCAAAATGTTTTAAAGCCCAGTGTGTCTGACATGTCAGAGAGGAGCTTTCAGCGTAATAGCTGCTGAATGAGAATGAATGTGCCATCAACTTTCATGTGTATAATATTTATATTAAACCCTGTATCACTTCCTCTGGGTTTGAATTGTTCCTGTTTAAATAAGTGGAAACATCGTGACCCTGGTTCTGCACAATCCTATATCAATTTAACACAGTGAGACTCCTACCACTGATTTTGCTGATTTCTAGGTTTGACCCTATGACTGTCTCTCTCATATGTACACAGTCATTGCCAAAAGGTAAACTGCTGCTGCCTACATCCTTCTTTGGCCTCCCGAGACCCATTCACAGCTGGTAGATACTGTAAACTTACTCAATTTTAACATTCCATGATCTCAATGAGTCCAGGATCCACTTGTGATGCCCACAGTGACACCAAGTTGATGTACCCATGTCCAAAGATGTTAAAAGCAGTCCTTACCTCAAGCCTAGATTTGGAGGTCAGTACTTTGCTAGCACTGAATTTAGTTGCACAGATTTTATAATTGCACAGAGTCAAAGACCACAGGGTTTGTTAGATCATCTGCTCTGACTTTCTGCATACCATATGGCATCATATTTTTCCCAGTTATTCCCATATTGAGCCTAATTACCTGTACTTGATTAAAACAGATCACCCATCCTGCCCTAATGAGATGAAATTTAAAAAAAAAAAAAAAAAGGAAACTGCTGCCTCCTGTTGTAGTTTGTGTCACTATTTTAGTGACCTTCACTCACATTTTAGTGACCCTCACTCACAAGAATATGTACCTAGTTTCTCATTTGAATGTGCCTGGCATCATTGTCGATTTTTGTTTGATTTGGCTCTACCAGAGTAAAAAAAGCCTTCCTGAACCTCACATTTTCAGCTTCTGAAAGTATGTAGATTTCTTCACAAACTTTGTGCCTTTATGGTGTTGTTTTGTTTTGTTTTATTTTGACAATATAAACTGCTTAAACTCCTTAAGGTGTTCACTGAAAGCCACTTCCTTGATCTTGGCTGTTAAGCAAGGATTGACTCCTGTCACTTTCTAATCCTGTGCAGGCACCCAAGGACTGCTTTGACCCCTTTGTCCTATACGTGCTCAGGCAGCTTTTCCACTGTGAGTGTCAACCCTCTCCAAAAGTGCCATATTCCAGAAGGCAACCCCACTTTTTCCAGGAGTAGTCCACCTACTTTGTTCCTAACTATGCACCATTTTGTAGTTTTAAAGACATTTTGTTTGTCTGACACACGATCATGTTGCTTCATATGACTGCTGTATCCTCAAGCATTCTACTGATCTTTTTATGTAAGTTTATATTTAAAAGGGCAATTTTTTTACTCTAAGATGAGCAGGATGAGGCTTGCATCTGGCTGCTCTCAAACACACTAGGAAGAGTCTCATGGAAAGATAATTACCCAGGGACACCTTCTTTTCCATCCAGGCCAGTATCTAGTTATTAATCTATTTACCACATGATCTAGTGATATTTTAAAGAACTTTAGTCTTATTTAGTGTCTCATACCTTGAATGCTCTAGGAAATATATTGTATTTTTGAGTTATCTTTAAAAGTTGAATTCCAAACCTCATTGAAGGAGTTGGCAATTATTTGATAAGATCAGCTTTCTTTCATGTCATAAATACAAAAATATCTCCACCTTCTAATTCTTTATTGATTAAAATCTTTACTGGTCTAAACATTATTTCCCCTCTGATAAATGGTAGGCTATTTGGGCCATTGTTACTTGGATCATCCTGCTTGCCCTCTTGATTCTCAGTAGGACACTTGTACTCTGTACAGCTGGAATATGCTTGGTACTCTGAGATGAACATAAACTGAATGCCAACAAACTGAAGATTTCATCAGCCAGTGGTTTCTCAACTTCTGGGTATTCCCTGATGTTTCATAAATTATTATCATTAAAAGACAGTGCCTTGCTTTTCTTCCAGTCAGTCAGTGTCTGAAAGGAACTTCTATGAAAATAGGAGCGCATCCAGAAAATAAATTTTAAAAAAAGCTGTGAAATACCTATTTTTACACATGCAAGGAATCCATCTTTCTAATCTGCATCTCCAATATTTATATCACATCATTAGGATTTCTTTTGTTGCTACTGTAGTTTAAAAATTCCTGTTCATTGTCTTCAGCAAATCCAGATAGGGATTTACCAAACTTTGGCTTTCCCTTGTTAATTTTCTAAATGTCATCCCTTATTACATCCTTCATTATTGATTTTAGCTTTATCACTACATTTTCTTATTTCTGACTGCTGCTTTCAATATTTTGCCAATGCTGTGTTGTTTCTCCTTTTAAGTGCATAGTTGCCATAACATATCACTCTTATTCAGAGAAAATGTAACGATGTACTATGTTTTGGGTGTACCAACACTGTGATAGACTTCCTAAAGCCCAAGAAATCACAAACTCTTTGTTAGTCCATGCAAAGCAATCCTCTTTTCAAGAGGAAAGAAGATCTATTCCAATGTGTCAGTGACTTCAATGCAGCTCCAGTCCAAAGCTGAAGATTGCAGCACTGTGTTATCACATCTGTGTCACACTGGCAAGACCATGCACAGGAGGCATCAATACTAGTTCAAGAATTCCCACACAGAAACATGGATGTGTGTGGCACGAGGTAGGTGTGCAGGCACCAGCATGAGTGTCTCAGTATGCTGTGAGCAATGGCCTGGCAGCTGGCCAGAGGCAGGGCTCTGCTTGGCCTGATGGACATTGGCAACCCCCTGAATGCAAAAGGGTCTTAGCACCATGCAGGTAGACTTGGCTTCCCTGGATAATTCTGCATGAAACATGAACAGGAGAGGCACATCCAGGCATTTTGAAACACCTACTAAGTGAAAGACTTGAAGAAACAGTTTCCCCTATACTAAAGTAAGAACTACACAACAAAAAGAAAACAGAACAAGTATTCCTGATTTTCACCCACATACCTGAAAATCATGAGCCTTTTAAAAAGGATTTGAGACCTACTTTCAACTTAAATATTTCCCTTAATGAGTATTCATCTCTACACAACACATGGCCTGTCAGTCCTACTACAGGCCACTTTTTCCCCCTTTCACTTGGAACACATGTGATGTCATTTTTTCTTCTTTCAGTTTAGCTGGTGGGAAGCAGTAGGAGAAAAGTGAGAGGAGAAACATGTTGGGCTCTGATGCCAAATCTCTGTGTTTTAGTTTCAGAAAAACAATGCCAAAATATGGATTAGGCAGTACAGAAGCCAGGATGCTGTACAGGAACTCTTTGCCAAATTTTAAGTAAAACTACCGACTTGGAGAGGAAGCTATTAGATTTTAAGAAAAGTCACCACATTTTCCAGCACTAATGGCTCTTACAGCAAAAAACTGCAACCCAACATACTTTAAAATGGTGTGAAGACAACTATTCATGCAAACCAATGAGGAAAAAGTGGCATAGTTGCTTTATTTTTTTTTTATTATTATTACTACTACTACCTCATTTTTATTCCTACTACTTCAGCCAGAGACAGTGAACTTCCTATCATAGCAGATAACCAAGAAAGCTGAACAGAACCATAATTTCCATTTACCAACATTCACACAATTTGCTTTGGTCCAGATACCACGCAATCCCTGGCTTACCCAAAAATATCTTTGTAGAGAGAATCTGTGCCTAAAATAAGCTGGCAAGGGAATTAAACACAGTAATAAAGAGACTTTCCTGATGTGTACATTTTTCAGAGAATTGCACAACATCTAGCAATAAAAATTTTTCCAAGTTTTAACTACTCCATCATCAGTTGTATTGTGCACTGCCTCCTCTCTTGTTTATGTTTCTTACCATTACAGAGTCCTATCTGTGGACCCATTGTATTCAGACATCAGTACTCTGTTGAACAACACCAGATTTTGTGGTCTTGCAAACTAGCTACTAGTTGGAGAAGAAGTGATACAGAGTCTGGGATTTTCTCAGTGTGGGAGTTGTCAGGCTTTCTGGATCAGAGATTCATGATAGCCATTCACATTTCTGTCAATCATGAGGTACCTTAAGCATTCACATTTTAGCTGAATGCACTCCAAAAGGCAGATTGTTCCATAAACCAGCTCCATGGACAGCTGATGGTGTACTGTGCTCAGGCTGGGAAGCAACTGGTTAGGCAGTATTTCATAAATGCTCCAGGGGACAGATTTTTTGGAATGAATCAGAACCTATTAAAGAAATGCCTAGACTCTGCATCACTCTCTTAGGGTTTGGCTGCAAAAACCTTTGTAGGCTGTCACAAGCTCACTCTGCCCACACTCCAGGCAAGCACAAACTCTTTCCACTCTAGTCCAAACCAAGGAAACTTTGTTCTAGCGGTCCTGCAGCTGTATTAGTGCTGCATAGATCCAAGGTGGTTTCTCCTGCATCTGCTAACAGGACTTCTTAGCAAAGGTTCAGTATCCCTCTAGCTACAGCTTTCATTTTGGACCTCTCATGGGTCCAGTTACCTCGCTGAACAGGTAGAGTATCACACAGCACCATGCAATTATGTATTCTGTATACTCTCATGTGCACAAGAGATGGGCAAAAAACATTCATAAGTCCATTGCCTGAGACCTCTCAGCAAAAAATATTGCTGAATAATCCATCAGAAAAAATCTGCTCTATTTAGACAAAAACAGGGTCAAAATCTTCTAATATGGAAGTGAATTTTCTAGGAAAGAGGCAAAAATATTTAGTCTAACCATTTTTTCAAAGACAGAATAATGTTCTTCCTAAGAAAAACAACATGTAAAGCCACAGGTACTGGTGCATTCCAGGACTGTGCCAGATTGCAGTTAATGTATGCTCTTAATGAATGATGCCACTGCTGTATTAATTTGGCTTGCATAATATTCTAGTCTATTTTCATAAATATATGTAATATTATAATCTATCTTATATGTTATATATTGAGTTTACAGCAGGTATTGTCAGTCTATGACAGTCCTGTACGTAGCTCACCATTGGTGCTCTGAGCAAATTTGAGTCTAACTGTTGAAGCGAAACACACAGAAATTCGAAGAAACCTAAAGAAGATGAGAGAAGGCTTAACAACTTAGGGTGGTCACATTCAAAAAAGTCTGAGAGACACTAGGACACTATTTTCATCAAATATATGAAAGGTCTCCAGTAAAGAAGAAAATAACCTGCTCTCTTTATCCATAAGTCAGGAATTCATTCAGACATTAGGAAAACCTTCTGTCACTCATGACAGTGAAGCACCCAGTGGGATCACTGGGAGTGGTTGCAGGATCTGTGTCACTGAAGGTCTAGAAAAAAGCAGATAGAAAATATCTGTGAGGAAGGGAAATGATCTTGCCTAGGTACAGTACCATGGACTTGAAGATCTCCAAAGGTGCCTTCCAGGACTATTTTTCTGGGGTCTGTGCTTTCAGTATTACCACCTGAATGACAAGGCCTTGCTCTCAATAAAAAAGCAAGAATTCTCCCTCTAAAGACCCAAAGACTAGCATTAGCAAGCTCCAGCTTGTAAGTGGTAAAAACTTCAGAATAAGGGGTAGTGCCTGCAGACTTCCGTGGGTTAAATGCAAGGAGGAATTAACTACTGCCCATCCCTGGTTTTCCACCATCACCCATGTGCTGGAAATGCAACTGCAGACATGACAAAGAAGCAATTATCTCAACAAAATCAGTTATTACCAGTGATTCATATGGTAATGATGGTGGTGAGGATGATGATGGTACTGCTCAACTGTAGTGAGGATGATAATAACCAGTGTTTTAGGGGACGGATTACAGGTTTAATCAAAATGAATAGTTTATCACAGATAATGAATTTTACAAGGGAACATGGTCCCAGAAAAATGCCTTGGTCTGAATGCCTGAAAATTACATTGATTTAAGTAGTGGGCTACCATATTTGCACTATTCATTTAGGAAAAGAGAGAATGTAGCATTTTTATGTGGATATTCTCTGCCATCCTTAAAAATAGATATTAATGTCATGATCATGGTAAGAAGAGCCATTAGAGAGTTCCACATCTTTACTAGTATCGCTTTTATAAGCTCTCAAATTTTACTTGAGTCCCATTTATTTATTTTTGTCCCTAACATAGGAAGAAAAAAAACTATCCACATGCTAACATAAAACTAAGATTTGTGAGCATCTTGTGAAATTCATAAGCAACAAAGATCCTAATTCAGGAGAATGTTGAAGCTCCTCTTATTACAGCAGGACTTAAGCACAAGCATAGATGAGAGGGAAGCTCTTTCAAAGAATAAATGAAGACAGTCTGGAAAAGCATATTATCATCAAAAAAATTTGTTAAGCATATTCATTTCCCCCAGTACATACCCGTTTTTCTAACAAAAAAAAAAATAAAAGGTTAGAAACTTAATTTATATGTTGTAGGAGGTGGCTAAAGAACAAAAAATGAGAGACAATGGTGTGATAAGATAAAATTCAAGACTTGTCCATGTTTTAAAAAATGGATAGTAGATCCAAGAGAACATTACTTTATTCACCAAAAGAAGCAGATCTGGGCTACTAGTATATCTCCTTTCCCATTCATTTAAGTTTTCCTTGCATAGTTTGCATGTTGAATTCTCTGTAAGACCAGTCCTGATTCTTGTTCATGCTATTTTTCTACCACTGTTGATTTCAAACTAGGCTCTGCTTTACTTCACCAAGTGCCCTCCAAATTCAAACAAGCTGCAGAAATGCTGAAATCAATACATGCCTCTTGAAGGATAGATCTTTTTTGTTAACACAAAGGGGAGAATGACTAATAGATTACTGGAGCCTTAACAAAACCTCAGCAGATCCCCATATGGTGCATTGCAATTAAAAGAGTAGAGGATGGATTTATAATTTTTTGGGTGGAGAAAAGAGAAAGAAAAGAAAGCATTTTGGACAAGAAAATGAGTGAGATGGAGACAGAAGTGATGTGTGACCATACACCAGATAGAAACCCTTCTTTCTGAGCCTTTCATCTCCGGGTCACTGGTTCCAATCGAGCCCAGGTCGATAGCGAACAAAAATCATTTTAATCTGATGGCTGTTTGCTGACCTATGTGAAATGAACTGGTTGTGGCAGTCCACTTCCCAGCTGACAGCTCTCCCCATCATCAAGGCCATTGCTACAGGTGGCAGTAATTGGTGCTTTTTTGAGGCTAGCTCAGCTAAAAGGCTGAAGAATGGAAAAATCAGTAGGGCTGAACCACCTCCTCTGGTTCAGCTGCTCCCCTCAGGTGAGTGCTGGGGGAAGCTGGCACTGCTGTTGCTTGCACCACATCTGCTCTTTGAGCCAACAAAAGATTTCAGGGCAAAGGGGAGTCCTCTGAAATGGTAAAGACCTCTTGAGAATACAGATTTTTGGGGAGAATGTGAGGTAGTAAGGTCCCAGGCCTGCAGCACCCTGCAGGTGGGTACCACTGTTTGTTGGTGGCCCTAGGGGAGGATGCTGGTGCAAGCACAGGGCTCTGAAAGGACCAGTGAAGCTTATCAAGCCCAGGGCCTGAGGGTCCATAGGTACAATTCTGCAAAAGAGAAGCAAGGAGGCCTAAGTCCAGCTTTCACTGATTTCAGTGGAAGGACATCGAGGCTCCCTCACATGCAGATGTGTCCAGAGGATTTAAACAGCATTTTCATAGAATTTGAATTTTTAATGAAACAAGCTCATATGAGGGGGAACCTGAGAAAGTGAGCTGAATCTAACATGTCAAAATAATAATGGAAGAAATAAAATATGAACTTTGAGAGTTTAATAAAAAATAACGCCCTGGAGAAGACAGTTTTAACCTTTAATTTTTTCACTGTTTCTCTGAGCAGCTGATACCTCCCCTGTTGTGAGGAGATAATGTACTAGGAAGAGGATATTATGAGGACTTTCAATTACACTTTAAGCCACAGTCACCTACCTTGTGTCCCTCAGATGCCTCCTGGAAATGATGATTTTACCATGGGACATTAGAAATGCCAGGATGGTCTGGTTAACTGGGGCACCAACAGGTGCTCCAAAGCCTGCCCACATGTTGCTGGCCAGTGATGTTTTCTACAAGGTAAATCTGTGCCTGCCCCACTGCAGACAAGGGGGAAAGTGGTGAAGGGTGTCAGAACTGCCCACAAAGCTGTGAAACAAAACCTCACAAAGTGGGAAATAAATCCTTTTAAGTATCTGTTTTCCCTTTCCAGGTACTCTCCAGGTGGAATGATCCATGCTGCCAGTGGATTACCTGGCATCTGAAAGAACTACTTTCAACATTGCACTTCACAGTATGATTGTGTGATAGTGCAGCTGTGAGACATAGATGCATGGGAAGAAAGAAGGAAAGAAAGAAGACTGAAAAGATTAGGAGAAATCTGTGTTTTGCCTATCATACCTTGTGCAAGTCTTTACTACATGCGCTCCTCTCACATATACACAAGTGTCCTTTTCAGCACCTACATCAAGCCTCACTGTTACTTGGCAGACTGGGCACTAAGGAAGGTAACATCTCAATTCTCAAAGTAGATTCAAGAAAAAGACCTGATTGTCCCTCATGTGGTGCCCTCCTGAGCTCCCACCATTCCTTTTCCATCATCAGATGGACCGTGGCTGGAGGATGTCTGTGTGGAAGGCCAGAAATGGTCCTCACAGTCTGAAGAGTGGGAATACTCAGGGTATCTCCAAAATCTGAAAGGAAGCTTTTGCTAGCTGAAATTACTTGGAAGGCCATAGCAAGAGATAATGGTCTAACAGACATTGGTCCCATCTCATCCTGAGGAGGATGAAGAGCGAGCACTTGGAGAACTGTAAATGAGAGATCCATATTATGGCAATTGAGCTAGCTGGGCTTTGGCTAGAGTTTTGTACTCCCTGGGATCCTTTCTCTGTTTAAATGAAGTTAAGCTCAGAGGTTTACCAGCAGGGTAGAAGCAAGGTTAGTTTTGCTGCCAAGGATAAAGAGTTGGAATGAATGTCTTGCCACAGGCAATAAAGAGAAATGGCAGAGCAGGGATGTAGAGTTTATGGGATGAGCCCATCTCCACAGTAAGTTGTGGGATATAAGCTTTGTTATTCACAGAAGGCTGAGGATTTATATTAAGAGGAATGTCATTCATAGGGCATCAAATAGTAAACTAAAGCATACATGTATATTGCATGATAGTATTCATCTTTTAGAATACAAACCAGAACAAAATGTTCAGGGACAAGTAGAAACATCATCCAGAGATAAATTGCACCTGTGAGGTTTCTGATCTTCCTCTGAATTGTTTGATCTTTCCATAAATTAGATCAGTACTGTGGTAAACAGGCTGCACATGGAAGAATACTGTTTCAGTTGGACACAGAGAAGTTTCCACAGTGGCTCAGACCTCTGGTACATTTAATTCAGTACCCCAGTGGAGTCACCAGCACATGCTTCCTCAGGGGCTTTTACACTCTGTAATAGACAGTTCCATGAAGATATACCTGCTTTGAGCTGTTTCTGTCTAAACACTGCAATCTTGTCACCTCCTCAGAATTTGGGTGAGCCTCAGTGAATATTCATAACTTGTAAACTATGGGGTTTAGGACATCGGAGTTTTGCAGTAATTGGGAATTACATGAGACCACCTACTTCATTAAAACAAAATGAAAGACAGAGTCAAAGCCAGGCCTCCAAAGGTAAACAGTGCATGAATTCACTGCCTCCATATTTAAAGCCTTCAAAGCCTTTCAGTTAAAATCCTTTTCCGCTCTGGATCTCAGCATGAGTCTGGCTGCAGGGAGGTTTTGTGTGGTGGCCTGTCAGCTTCCATCTCCAACACAGTGAAATTCAACTAATTGTAAGTGCACATTGCTTCAGGCATACACTGCACACTGCCACTCGGGCCATGCACACGTGCCATGACCCCATCCACGCACTGTAGAATGTGGTATTCTCTCCCCACACACACGCACTTTTCTTTTTTGTTACTTGCAATCTCTGAAAAGATGACAGGCCAGAGCAGGGAGCAGAGATCCCCGTTGTGTTTCTGCAAAAATCAATATGGAGGGATTTATTCCCACGACTGCACATGTGCCAAGAATTGCAGCAATCATTGAATTGAACCTCCATTTATGAAAAAGGGTTGGCCAGAGAGCACAGTGTGAGGCTGTGTCTGCCTTCAGGCTTTGATCTTACCTGCTGAATCTGACCTCACTGCCATGTCAGGCTCTCTGCATTGCAGCTGAGGATCAGAAAGCATCAAGAGAGAAAGAGGAATAGAAAAATTGGAAAGACCTCACAGTTGAAGACTCTCCATGACCCAAAATGGCCTCTGTTAGTGCTAATCCTCAGTTGCTTGTAAGGTTCTGCAAGGTTCATAGGAATAGTATAGTCATAGATTACAGGAAAACTGTCCCCAGCAGGCTTTTTTCAGCACATTCTCATTCTTCAGAATTTGCCATCCGAACTACACAGAAGTCTTCTGAATTTGTTTCTATTTCTGGTTTGGATAGTCTTTACTTCTGTCAAAGTAAGGTTTCTTTCCTCACTCCTTAGACTAGAATCTTTTTCATCTATTTAATTTTGGCTATCAGCTTGTTCATCACAGATTATGAGTGATGAACTGCTTGCATGAATACTATCATCTTCAATTGGACTCTCTTCCGAGGGGGGCAGTATAGAAGTATGTTTGCCTTCCTCCCCCAACTCAAATTCCCTAATTCTCCAGCTGAGAGAATCATTTGCATCACTTCTGCAGCTGCCAGTTAATCAGCAAAGTGTTATGGCTACAAACCACACATTTTATCCTTCTACATTCACTTTTTGGTCTTTGTGTGCTCAGTGAGAGCAATGACCCACTCCACTCCACTCATCATCCTTTGTACAGGCCTTCATGTCCTGGGGTGCATTAAGATCCAGACATACTGAGAGATCCTCCCCATTAGGGTATTCAGGCAGAGCACAGATGTCTCCAAAGTTCAACAAGCTTGGCCTGGAGGCAAAGGCTTGCCCCCAGAATCCTAGAGCTCCTGTGGCACTGGGGGAATTTTAGGGAACTTTGTGATCCAAAGTTCAGAAGCTCAGTGATGCTAAATGTCTGCCCAGAAATGGAGAAATGAGTTTCTGAATTAATCTCTTTGTGCCTCAGTCTTCTTTAGGTTTTGTATAAGGTCTTGGAAGGGGCCATTTCAGTCCTGCCCTATGCTTTTATTGTGTGTCAGTACCTGATCTTTCAGTGGTAACTCAAGGTGCCACAGCTGAATGTCATGTCAATAAGATTAATATTTGGTTAGTTATCACAACTTTCAGGCTGATCCTCATGAAGTTAAGTTCAGGTCTGAGCAACTTTCCTGATGTGACTAGCTTTTTTTATTCTGTTACTCTACTGCAGAAGTGTTTCTTATCCTTCAGATCATCTGCTAGCTCTGCTCTCATGATCAGTTGACCTGTGACACTCTATAGTTCAATGCTGCTTCAGTGACAATAACACTGAAATTAAATTGCACAAGATCAACGATTTAAATAAATAGTTCTGTCTGCTCTAAAAGAATTCATAATCCAAAAGGCTTTCACTGCCACTCACCGCTGAACCTCACCACTTACGGTCACCTAATTATGCAATGCTTTTCTTCCCAAACCATTGCACCTGAAGTGCTGCTTATACTGTACTTGGAGTGCTGTGTGCTCTCTGAAGAGCTGTTTGTTATCTCTGTGAGGTTGCCACTTGGTTCCTGATAGAAGTGATCCCATGGGTCTTTCTTTTAGAGGGAATGAAGTACTAATGTTCGGGGATGCATCCACAACACTGCAAGAAGTACAAGTGTAAGAATTTCCTTTTAGGAGATGGGAAATTGGAGCAAAAGCAGTTATCCCAAAATCTTGTTGTCATTTCAGTGTGAGAACTATGATCCAGGAGTACCAGACCCCTTTCCTGACTGGGAGAACACCTTTGTCCAAAGATAAACACTAGTCATGGGAGATCTGAGGAAGACAATAGCTGCCACTAGCTCTGTCAGGAATTCATAAGACAGTCTTAAAAATATTCGAAGGAAGAATTCAGTTTAATTAAACAAATGTAAAAAATCTTAGAGGATTTCATAGAAGGAAACAGAATATGATGATATGTGTGGTGTATGTGTGCATGTGTGCTAGAGAGAGAGATATAGATATGGATATAGATACACATATATATGTAGATTAATATATATATATATATTTCTGGGTGTTTTGATAGAGTCAAGGGTGACTTTTTCTGGAACCTTTTGATGTTTATATGGAGAGTACTGCATTTTTTAATAGAGCAAAGGCAGCCTCTGAACACACAGACACAAAAAAAAAAAAAACTAGTGTGCCAGTGAATTCTTGTTTTGAGGACTTAAATGCTAGGGACCTATGGCTTTTTACCGATCTTCTGCAAGACATGAGTTTCATCCACAAGACTTCACAAGGTAAAAAATGGCACCATAGCAAACTGGAGACACAAATTCTCATGTGGCCTTGAATGTCTTACACATTTGAACCCACATTTCCAGGAAGAGACTACAATTAGGAAGAAGTGGANTGTGACACTCTATAGTTCAATGCTGCTTCAGTGACAATAACACTGAAATTAAATTGCACAAGATCAACGATTTAAATAAATAGTTCTGTCTGCTCTAAAAGAATTCATAATCCAAAAGGCTTTCACTGCCACTCACCGCTGAACCTCACCACTTACGGTCACCTAATTATGCAATGCTTTTCTTCCCAAACCATTGCACCTGAAGTGCTGCTTATACTGTACTTGGAGTGCTGTGTGCTCTCTGAAGAGCTGTTTGTTATCTCTGTGAGGTTGCCACTTGGTTCCTGATAGAAGTGATCCCATGGGTCTTTCTACTATCTTTTAGAGGGAATGAAGTACTAATGTTCGGGGATGCATCCACAACACTGCAAGAAGTACAAGTGTAACAGTTTCCTTTTAGGAGATGGGAAATTGGAGCAAAAGCAGTTATCCCAAAATCTTGTTGTCATTTCAGTGTGAGAACTATGATCCAGGAGTACCAGACCCCTTTCCTGACTGGGAGAACACCTTTGTCCAAAGATAAACACTAGTCATGGGAGATCTGAGGAAGACAATAGCTGCCACTAGCTCTGTCAGGAATTCATAAGACAGTCTTAAAAATATTCGAAGGAAGAATTCAGTTTAATTAAACAAATGTAAAAAATCTTAGAGGATTTCATAGAAGGAAACAGAATATGATGATATGTGTGGTGTATGTGTGCATGTGTGCTAGAGAGAGAGATATAGATATGGATATAGATACACATATATATGTAGATTAATATATATATATATATTTCTGGGTGTTTTGATAGAGTC
>VXBX01000448.1:126619-142311 GCA_013400415.1 Scytalopus superciliaris
TTTTTTTTTTTTTTTGCATGTGTCCCTTAACAGCTGGCAAGAATATCAGCTCAAATTATTCACCACAAGCACACTCTTTCAGTTTGTCTCCAGATAAAGGGATTTGAAATCCTGGTTGTCGGAGAGGGATGCTGAAAACTGTGGAATGGATTTCTTTGGGCAGAGGGAATACTTCTCAAAGGACTTTAAACTAGTTGAGGATGGCCATTACTAGCATGCAAAACCAAGAGATCCCTCAGGGTTGGCAATTCATGTTCTCAGACAATGTTTTAGCCCAGGATGGTTTTTTGGAACCACTGTGGTGTGGATTGTTCATAGAAATCAGTAATTCTCAATGTAGTCACACTTTGTTTTGGTCATGTCCATTGAAAAAAAATTAATCTTAAATGTGCTTACAGACAAGAAATACAGTGGGTGATAGTGGGTGGTAGATAGAGACTGTTGTGCATGGATGTTCTAGAATTGCTTGGGACCATATCCACATGTCTCTGCTACCTTGACCTACAATCTCTACATCTTCCAAGTGGGCTGAGAGCACAAGACAGTGCTAGGTTTGCAGTGGAACCACACACAGCCCTGGTGTCACAGGGCTCAGGAGGCAGCAGTGGTGATGCAGCAAGAGGCACTGCTCCCAGAACCACACTCGGTGAGTACCATGGTGCACAGCGCACAACAGGGGCTGCTTTATCCTCATCGATCATAAGCTAATGGCCCTTGTCACCCATGTCAGTGAAGAACATGACCTTCTGCCTAGCCATAACCTTTTCCTGTTCTCCTTGTATTTAGTTATATCTGCTTTTTCTATTCAAAACTGTCATAGGTAACTGGTGTTGTATAGAATAGTTCTGTGTTCTCCCCCAGTTATGGCTCTGTTAGAAAATATGTGTATTTTCCTCATGTGAGCAAATTAAGCGCCTTCGTACATGGAAGTCACGGGACAATGGAATTATTTAACATTATCTTCAGACAAGTCAAAAAAAAAGGTCAGATAAAGATAATTCAGAGTATCTGAACACTCACAGACAGTGGGGATGCAAATCAAAACTCTTCAGATCTGTCTCTAAACCAGAAAGAACAATTGTGTTTATTTCATACTGCATCTTATCTTTAGTGATGATTCTAAATAACCATTTTAAAAGAAGGACAGAAACTAGCCTTGGAAGCGTATGTAACATGTGACATGTCCCAGGTATGGTATGTTTGTGCTTCTGGATATTAAAGCTTGTATCCTATTACTTTTCAGCGCTACTGTTGCTGCAGAGATCGTCACTATTGATATGAACAAGAACGCTTCTCTAAAGCATGCTAAGCTCTTGAAGTATTTCTTAAGTTGTTCATAGGTGCTAAATTCCACAGGTGAACTGCATACTGTGCTTCAAGTCCTCTTACTTTTGTCTTTCCAAGCAAGCAAGTAGAAGCAGATTCACTGTTCCAAGTGGTATCATGTTCCATATTTACCTACCCCTGAAGTAAGGAAACTGTAGCATTTTTATCATGACATGAAAGCCTTTCTATATGCCTTATCACCCCCACCAGCCTCTGCAGTCCATTCAGTTATGAACCTACCTGTTTTGAAATGCAGAGATGGGAACAGACTGTGGATTCTGTCCATTTTAGGATGCAGGAAGATGTGGCTCTAGAATACTCGAAAGGCAGTCTTGAGTGACCTAGATTTCTGTAAGAAATTCTAGCTCCATCTGAGTCAATACCAGCATTACCATTGGCTTCAGAGGGGCCAGGATAGCAGCCCCTGTGCCTTCAATTTTGTGCTAAAAATGAGATATTATGGTACTTATAATTTTTTCTGAAGTAATTTTAGATGCATGTAAAAGTAAATTATTAATTAAGAATTAATTATAATTATTACTGTATTTTCCATATTGTTTTCCATCACAGTGTTTTGTTTGCTTCTCTGATGGCCCCAAGGCACAGAGCAGATGTTTTCACTGAGCTGTCCTCAGTGACTTTTAAATTACTTCATCATTGAAAAATGGCAACAGTGCCAGTCTTTCTTGTGACATTCAATTTCATCATCTTTCATATGCGTATAAAAAAACAACTTCAGGGCCAACTGTACACAACATTGGAATTACCATCAGATAAAAAAAAAGAGAAACATGGAGAGGTAAAGGGGGAAGAAGAGGGGAAACAAAAAGAGTGAGAGAAAACAAGAAAGAAATGGGCATAAAGAAAGAAATGGAAGAAAGCAAGTAATTTTTGTAACTGAGAAGCCTTATAGTTTGGATTCTCCTCAGTTTTTGATGGCCTGAATTTCAAATATTAATTTAGCTTGATTCTTGAATCTGTTTTGCCTTAGAAATAATTGGGTAGCACGTTATTATAAAAAGGAAAAAACATTCCTGAAATGTCTTACAATGGAGCATTACTGAAAACTTCTAATTCCCCCAACAGAAAACCTATTTAAAAAAAGACAAGTCATTAATCAGTAACAGCTGCTCCCAGCACCTGTTATTTATTCCAGTCATTAACACTTCCTTTAGCATTTCTGACAGAAATGGGTGTCTTTTTTAACTGATAGAAAAGTGATCTTTGGAACATCCCCAGAACTTGGTGGCTACATTTGATCTACAATGTGTGTTTATAGCTTACCCCAACATGGTATCACATCTTTTCTTTCTCACTTGTAGGTTCTTTCTTTATTTTAGACATAGGTTTTAAAAATACTGAATATCCCATATTTTTTGCTGAATTTTTACTTGTGCATCCTCTAATTTTTCATATGCCCTGGTCACAAGGGCAGAGGCATGCAGTGACTGTGGGGTGTGTACAGGTCCCAAAGGATTGCCAACCAACGCTGCCCCCCTAGAAATTCAGGTGACTGGTGTTTCAGTGCTACAACTGTTGTACAGTTTTTGAGTCAGTTTTGTCTTCTGTCGGGACCTCCATCTCTCTGCTCAGATGAAGCCCAACCAGAGTTTCCCCAAAGACCCGTGGAGAGGCTTCCTCACCTGCCTTCCCACCTACCCCTGCCTGGAGGAGCAGGGTTGCCCAGACAAAAACATGTCCTGCCTTACATCTTTATGCAACAGCCCTTGGCCACCTCTTGTTCTTTCCCTGCCCAGTTCAGGAGGCATCCAATACTCTTCTGGCATGGCAAAGGAAATCAAACAGCAGCAAGCATTGTTTAGAAGTGCTTTTCCTTTATATCCATTACCTGTAGGCTTCCACACCAAGGCTAGTCGTGGGAAGTCCTGCTTTCCACAGTCATTCAAAACCCATCTGTGCATGTGCAGAACTGAGCTCTGAAAGTTCAACCAGTTCTGGCAAGCCTGGTTTAAAAACCTCATGGTAAACACTAATATGTAAAATAAAACAACATAACATATAAAAGATGTGTAGATGTGATGTTTAGGGACATGGTTTAGTGGTGAACTTGTCAGTGCTGGGTTAACAGTTGGATTTAATGATATTAAGGGTCTTTTCCAACCTAAATGACTCCATGTTTCCATATTTCTGTGCAAAAACACAGCAGCAGTGAATAAATGCAAGCATACATGTAATATTGCTGGTCTAGGTTACCTTTTTCTAATGCTCTCTTTTTGCTTAATAAATGTTTGTCAAATCTGTTTCATGCTTATTCACCATCAAAACATTGAGATTTGTAGTGGTTTCCTATCACCTTTTGATAATGCTTTTCATCTGAAAGCCACTGTTTTCACTTAAGACTGTTGAGGCTGTGGCAACATTTCTGTTAGTCTTGGGGTTTATAATGTTGTTTTAGTAAAAAGTATGCATGGGGTTGGATTTAGGAGAACATTGTTTCTTTAATACAGATAGATAAAGAAAGCAGTGTATTGTAGTTATCAAAAGGAAATGTCAGCAGAACTTTATAGTCTGGTAATTAGATAACACAGATAAGTCTGCTAAGTTTGTGTGCTCACAACTGCCATTCCAGATAACACTTCCTGAAGTCAATTAGAAGAACTTACACAACATCATACATTTTTCATAGTTCTTTTCTTTAAACTGATGAAAGAAGAAAGAAAAGAAAGAAGAAAAGAAAAGAAAAGAAAAGAAAAGAAAAGAAAAGAAAAGAAAAGAAAAGAAAAGAAAAGAAAAGAAAAGAAAAGAAAAGAAAAGAAAAGAAAAGAAAAGAAAAGAAAAGAAAAGAAAAGAAAAGAGAAAAGAAAAGAAGAAAAGAAAAAAAGAGAAAAGAAAGGCATCTGACTTTTCCAAAGACACCCGCAATCGCAGAAGAAGCAGCTGTGCCAAACCATCATTACTGTAGGCCAATGAAGAATTCCACAGGCCCTTTGATTCAAACTAAGGTAAAACCCGACTGAAGTGAAAGTCTAATGTTTTTCAGACAGGTGGCCTTTGTAAACACCCCTGTTTGCATGTATGGAAAACCTTATAAAGGAAAATCTCTTAGTGCCTTAAAAAGATATGCACACAACTAATTGCGAAACTATCTTGGAAGCAGGACTTGGATCGTGCTGATGGCCTGATTCTCCTTCATACAATTTTTATTTTACTGTAGATAAGGTGCTTTCACCCTATGCCTGTTGAAAGCACTCTGAGCTACTTATATTAATGGTAAAGTATTATGCTAAAAGTTCATACCTCATAACACTTTGTGCCTCATGTAATTAGTTATTCTTGAGATACCAGTTTTTCCCTATCAAATCTATCTTTATAAGTATTTTCTGACATATAGCCAAAAATGCAGTTTGCTTATACTAAACACAACTTTCCTCAGGCCACTAAAGTGCTACTTAGGGCAGAAAATGGGATAAGAGGGAGAACTTATCTTTAAAGATGTTCACATTCTAAAGCAAAATCAAAAGTAGAATATACAACTTTTTAATGAGACAAAATTCCCAGATCACTTCTATTTTGGGGTAAAAAAAAAATAAGAAAAAGAAAGGAAGTTTTCAGATAATTTGTTTGTCTGCTGGGAAACACTTACTTATCATTTTGCTATCTTGCTTCACGAAGAAAACGAAACTCATAAGAGTTTTTTAAGAGGGTATTTCAGTTTACCACAGCTGTAAAACAGTTTCCCCACTGAAAATCTCCTCTGTAAAATTACTGACTTGTAGGTATTGTGGAAAAACATGGTTTTCTGGTAGGTAAAAATTCTGATTAGAAACGATCATCATTCGCCTCCAGCATGAACATCTTGGCAATGGTGGAAGCAGAAATGACTCTGCAGCACATGTCCTCCCCACACTAAGGGCTGGTCAGAGCTGGCTCTCTGCTCTGTCCTTTCGCACAGAAAGTGCTGTCCTCACAAAGTTCCAGTTTCATGTTAGAAAAAAGAACACAGGTCAGCCCAGTTCTGATCCTTTCTGCCGCTCAGCCTTCAGCACCCTGGGAAATTAGCGTGTGGAGATGCACGCACTAATTTGTGGTAAACACTCAAGCCTTGTCTGAACAGCTATGTATTTTTTGAATAATAAGCTGTACAGCTATGCTCTGGAGAACACAATGCTATAAAGTTACTTTCACTAGAGCACTTTAGATAAATAAACAACGGAAGGGAAAGTATCTGCACTGATGTACGTGACCTTTCTTTCAATATAGCTGCATCTACACTGGCCGTTCAGCTGGTTTAGTTTTATACCATAAAAAAAATTGCCCCATATATATATAATCCATGCATAGAGAAGACTTTAAAAAACCCATTGATATAGTTGTCCCTAGCAGGTGACAGGGGTCACTGGCCCTCACAGTTACCCCCACAGCTGATACACAGTGTTGCTCATCTGTGTCAAGACGTAAAGCATTCCTGAGCACGGCGCTAAGATGCTCTGGATGCACCTGTCCTGGGAAATTGAGCAGCTCTTGGTCTCCAGAGTGCAATCATTTGTATGGTTGTGTTGCTACAGTGGAACTCACCAAGTTTTTGCCCCCACAGTTGTCAGAGTCCCAGGCTGTTCCTAGGTACAAAGTAGAAGCCAACCCACACAGGCAGTCAGTTTGGGGGAATAAGGAATTTTAACACTATGGGGGCAGACCAATCCATAAGGACTGGCTGCAGGGCCAGAGAGCAGCCCCAGCAGTGCTGAATTCATTGATGCAGGAAATGAGGCTGCAGCAGCAGGAGAAAAGACCAAGGATGCTCCTTCCTAAGGAAAAAAGCTATCTTATCATAAGGATGCTGTGACCTCCAGTCCCATCTCCCACACCTCCCCACCCCGCTGACCAGGCAGCAGCCCCCACATGACAGTGGACCTGTCCACTTCTGCTTCACTGAGAGCAGCCAGATCAGTTGTCATGTTTTCACAGCAGTAGGCTCCATGTTTCGTCTGAAAATCTGCCTCACAATGCACATTCAGTCTTTTCCAGCCAGATTCTTGATTTCTCTGATTTGCATAGTAGGTAACACAGACTCAGGCAGAAAGCCAGGTCTTAACAGCCAGGTGAAAAATGCAGCTCCCAAAGAGGGAAGGGAACAGAGAGGCTCCTCATTCATCTGACACAAGTAGATGTCAGGCATCAGAAGAGATTGCCTCTCAGTTTGGAATTTGGTCTAGAAATAGTTTTCGGGTAATTTTCTTTGAAACACATGACTTTGGATGCTAGGTTATAACAACAAGGAGGTTTTCCAGGGTCTGTCAGTAAAGAATTCCCATCTGTATGATTTCGGCAGCTTTCCTCCTTGGCCCTCATAGTTCCAGGCTGAGTTTAATCTGTTTCTCTACCTGTAAAATGGTTTTGCTGTAAGAAAGACTGCCACAACACAGAGACAACTACAGACCTTGATTACAGGTGCTGATCTGCAGGAGAAGGCTGATGTCACTGTGGCCCCTCATGTTAACACTGCTGTGTGTGGCATCCTTTCTGGACTGTGGGCACACAGCTATATCACACACCCTCTGCACACGCTGCACATACACTTACACGAAAACAGCTGCCTCCCTCCCCCCACCAGTGTCTCTTCGCTGCCAGCACAGGGTTTGCGTATCCTCTCTGAGATGATGGATGTTTCAATTGTGATAGGGGTCTCTATTCCATGCAAGCATCTGAAAGCGCTTTGCAAAAATAGCTCACCATGTCGCAGACAAGCAATCTGACAGGCAGAAATAGGAAATAGCCTTACTTGCCTTGAAGGGTATTTAAACATTCCCTACCACTGTGGTATTCTCTCACAGGCACAAATGACCTTCCCTCTGTTAGAACAACCAGGAGGCCCCCATTTTCCTAAGGTCCTGGAAAGATTAAGTGACACGGGTCCAAGGTTGTACAGGAAGTCTGGAGGGAGCGCTGGAAATAGAAGGGGGCCCTCCTGAGTCCCTCTGCAGTGCCCTGACCACAAGACCATCCTTCCTCTCCCAAGGTTACACATCAGGTCTGTGGCAAAGCCAGGAATAGCACCCAAGTTTCCTGGCACAAGCAGTCCTTCTGCAGTATGTACAAAATAAGCACAAATACCAGTTTAAATCAATTTATAAATCTCTGTCTTGCAATCAAACCTAAGGCCTGCTGTCTGAACTCTAAGTTTCCTACATAACAGAAGTTGTGACACACTCCACTTAAGAAACCCCCTTCCACAACAAGGGCAGCTAATACCTCCCTGCAGCTAACCCCTTCTGCTGCTTCAGTGCCTCTAACTTCCTGACACATCTTGTCTGTGCCAACAATGCGAATGCCACTTGCCCCAGGGACACAGGTTTGCTGGTGGAGGTGTGGACTGAGGAGTTCCCTCTTTGGCCATCCTGTGGAGACCTGGCAGTGAACAAGGAGACCAAGTCCTCCCTGGCTGCTGCAGGGTGGAGGGGAGGAAATGTTGCAGGTCGAGGTGGGGGCATGAAGGGACCTTGCCACAGTGACAGCCTGAGGAGGACCTCAGGCTTCCAAAGTCCTGGCACAGTGTGCGGGATAGCACCAGAGGCATCACCTGGCCAGGGGACAGACCTGGCTAGGCCAGCCACAGGCTTTCATATCCCCCACCCTTGGGGACACACACTGCATCAGTACGTGCGGCTTCCGTAGGGAGAGACAGAGATGTGCTGTGTCAGGAGGGGCACGATGCCATGTGTCCCTGCAGTTCGCTGGAGCCTTTCCATTAATTTAATGGGCTTTGGAAAGGGCCCTGAATTCTCAGCTGTCCCAGCTAAATGGACTCCCCAGGCAGGCTCTCCTCTCCTTTTAGAATGAGGAGGCCTTTCAGAGACCCTGCTGACCAGGAGATCCCTGCCATTCTTTGGCAGCAGAGCTCCCATCTTGGAGTGAGCACAGCCCCATCACTGCCCCTTGCCCACAGTGTGCACCACCTGCACATGTGGCTTTGCATCTGCATCTGCCATTCTCTCTATCAAGCAAAGACATATACAACTTCCACCCCCTGCCCAGGTTGTTCATTTTGCATCCCAGCAAGGCCCAGGAACTAAAGGTGAGGAGTGTGGATTGTGCTTCTCACAGCATATCTCCACCTGCTCTGCTCACTGAGCCCCATATACATACACAGTCACATTTCAGGGATTTAATAATCCTGTAGAAGAAATAAATCCTGCATGTGACAGTAGCCCCAACCCTGTTCAAGAGAGAAATGGAAGAAGCCATTGAGCTGATCTGTGTAGCCATCATTTCAAGGAGGTGCTTCGAAAGGAGAGGACTATGACCTTCTTTTTGTTCACAGTACACTTTCTGTCACTCACCAAGATCATCACTGCTGATAATTAGCACATTTGGACAAACTGAGCTTTCCAAAGCTGTTTTATTTTTAAACAAAAATAGGTAGATGTCAATGCTGTGCCTCTTCACAAGAGCAAGGAGTTCTGTGCTTTTCCAAACTTTTACCTGACACTATCTTAAAGTAGTACTTGCTGTAGCACCAGAGACCTGAGATTACAGAGGTACTCAACCACCAAGGGCCTTCCTTTCATTACTGCTGTTTCTACAAAAGCAGCATTAAGAGGGCCCAGCTGAGATAAAGCACTGACTATACAAAGTGCAGTGCATTGTAAGAGATGAGCCTGCTCCATAAAGCTTGGGAAGAAGAGGAAATACAGAAAAATAAAATTATTTGCCTGAGGCTGAAGAACAAATCAGCAACAGACATAGCAATAATACCTACCAAGGATCACTTGTTTGTCCACTCTGTGAGATTATGTTCAATTGAGCACCTACTGCCATACACACTGTTGTGCCTCATTTAATAAATGACACATTGACTGGTTATTGGCAGGTCGTTGTTACTGCTCAGATTGAGACTGGTGATCAGACCATCACTGACAGGCTGGCTTTCAATATCTTATATCACTTTCCTCATGAAAACTTTTTTTTAAGTGCACTTTAGGACAAATGAAGAGGATGCTTGTATTGGGTCAGTTCTTGAGAGGTGAGTCAGTAGACCTTTTCTAAGGTTTGGCTTAGCAAGAAGGCCTCACAGACAGAGAAGCCTCTGCAGTCAGTGTGAGTTTTCCACTGACCTCCCACCATAGTTCCAGTGGTTCATGTACTCATGCACACCAAAACAAGGGAACACATAGAGATCACCAGCTGTGATAAGTGATTATACCTGCTACCCCACTCTTTCTGTTTAGGATAGCATCCTCTTCCCCTGAAGTGAATGTGAACAGGAGGATTTTCATCATCTTCTCAAAGCTCTAGAAGGTGGTCCACAATGATTGAGGTTCAGCTTTAATGAAGCAAAAATTAAGCCGTTCCCTGTATTTTCCTTGTTTTCCTAAAGTGGAGGAACACCACCTGTTTCTGAATGGCTTCTGCTGATTAACATGCAGCATAATGTGAAGGCTAGCTAGTTAGGGCAAACTAAATTGGGGAAACTGGCTGAGCATTCAGGGTCAAGCCAGGGGATGGGAATCACACTCTGTCCTACTATGAAGGCAACAGCCCAGTGCCAGAGCAGAAACCAAAGAGGAAACTAGTACTTCAGACAGGTACCACAGCCAGGAGAATTGTGGCCACCCATCAATTCATTGTCAGTCTTTCCTGGAGAGGGAAGTGCCACCCCCTGTCAGGGATAACTGGCTCACGTCCCATGGGTGCACAACAAGGACCTGAGCTAGGGGCCCTCACTATTGTGTCCCAAACTCCCCTGAACACCAGACAAGTGCTTGAGGTTGGAAGAAATTAAGAATTGAGTCATGACAAGCCCAATGTCTGAATTGTAATGGAGCACACTGGACTCTTGCTCTTCTTCAGGAAGTGATGCCATATGTGTCTATATACACACAGCTCAACATGGCTGAGCAAACATTACTCAAGGTTTTGACATTTGCCTTTGGGGTAAGAGTGAGCACAACTGTGAGGTCAACAGTTCACAAGGTTAGAGGGGAAAAGAGGAGGATCTACAGGCAACAAGTTGTTCCCCAGCCTTTGTAATGGGTCTCAGTCCTACCCAATGTACCCATGAGTCCACAGAAGCCTGTCATGTGCCTGATTACAAAGTTCAGTCAGTTCATCATCAATTATTGAATAAACATAGCACTCTCCTTATCATTAATAATATTTATTTTGGAAAAATATTTTAAAAATGAATTTCTTCATTAACAAAACGGTAAAAAAAAATCAAATAACATTTGCACAATATTCCATAAATACATTTATATACAAAAAAATATAGTCACATAGACCCGAAGTGCCTTTGTACATATTTACCAAAAATTTAAATTATAAAAAAATGAACATCACAAAATACTCAAGCTTTACAATTATCGTGAAAATATTTTTACAGATCCAAAAAAATAACACACTTCTTCTCACCTAGTAAAAACACATTTTAGTATCAAAAAAGACAATAAAGGCAGTGTTTGTGTCTCTAATCCAAGAAAAGACTGGCTCATAATAATCCAAAATATACACTTCAGGCAGTGCATGCTTCTTATGTAGTAAGTCCATTCATTTAAATATATATAGAAAAGCAACTGACCATAGTGCAATGATAAAATTCATAAAAGGCAGTGCAACAGTAATCCTTGAACACAGACCCTTGCCTGGTGTCCATCTTGTTTCTTTACTTTGCAGTCACTTTGCTAACTTCAGTAGAGAACCAGCTCAAGCCTGAATTTAGTTTCTCAGCAGCAGTCAGTGAAGGAATCTATCTCCCATTCCTCTTTCAGCAGCATTCATTGGGGCACGTCTCCTCTGAAATTGTTCTGAACAACCACTTTGCCATATCACCTCTGGTTTACACCTGGTAAGAGAAGACACAAGCAGAGAATGGAAGAGGTTAATGAAAAGCACAGAGGACTGTAAGGCTGCAGAGGGACAGAACTCTGCATGAAGCACACTAAGTGTGTAGGGGGTAGGTCAGTAGACCACAACCACACTATCATTGTACTGTCATCTACAAAACTTGTCAAATCCACAGCATTCACAGCAGCAAGTCACTGAGCTTGTCTTTACAATGCCCATGGTGTGGCAAACTCAAAGTGGCTGGATTTCAGCAGGTACAAACCACTGTGGTACCATGAAAAAGAGGAGTTTAGCTGCCCTGACATGTGTTTGATGACAGTTGTGCACCAAGACTTTTCTCTGCTGTTCCAATCACTAGGCAGTATACTAACCTCAGTTGCTATGATGCACTCATCTTTCTCTTCTGATATGACATACACCGACTGGTACTTTGTGTCTTTTGAAGTGGAGTATACTGAATCTGGTCGCTTTCTTTCAGAACTATCACTACTGAAGACAAAAAGAGAAAAAACAGGTCAGATGGCTGTTGCTTAATCCTGCTTATGAGATATACACACCCCCCCTTCAAAGTCAAGCTGCACCCCATGCTCAGATGTAAGATACCTCTTCAGTTGTACTACACTTTTCTCCTCTGCTTCTGAATCATATGTTTCACACTTGGCTTCACATTTGCTGTGCTCCTCCTTAACAGAGTCCTCATTCTTGAGTTCATGCACCAAATTGTAATCCACTGATGGGTATCTGACTTTGTAGCCATTTTTATCAGAGTTATCGCTGTGAAAGTCTACTTTCTTATTTGTGTTTTTAATCTGAGTGGCACCAATTACACTTATGGAAATGTCCTTCTCACGCTGGCAGTTTGCCAGGTTATTCATGGTCTCAGTCTCACTCCTGCAGGCATCAGGCTGGTGGTGCCTTTTCTGCACTCTGAGCCTGACACAGACAACCACAGCAGCACAACCCAGCAGCAGCATGAGGACCAGAATAATTCCAGCGCAGACGGCGATCCAGGGGAACTGGGAATTCTGGCCTTCCGTGTACTTCTCGGTGAAGTCAACGATGACCGGACCCTGAGGTGGCTCAGGGAGCAGAAACTGGCAGTTGAGCCCGCCATACCCCCGGGCACACTCACAGACATAGCGGTTGTTTCTTTCGTGGCAGGTGGCCCCATTGTGGCAAGGGTTGTGTTCACATCTGCTCACTGGGGTGCTGCAGTTCTTCCCGTTGTATCCCGGGGGGCAGGTGCAGGAATAGTCATTGACACCATCCTGGCAGGTCCCTCCATTGACACAGGGAAAGGAGGCGCAGTCATCCACATTATCATCACAGTGTCTCCCAGTGAAGCCTGCCTGGCACTGGCATATATAGGAGTTCCCCAGATCGACACACTGGGCTCCTGCAAGACATCAAGGGGGACGAGCACTGAGTGGTGGGCAGCCAGACATAACAACCTCCCACTTGCTGTTTTCAGCAGCTTTCTCTTTGGAAGGTTAACTCAACCTTGGCCTAGTCTGAGCCACCATAAAAAGTACATTTTTTAAGGAAGACTTTTTGTTAAGCAGATTTATTTTTCATTCTCTATCCTATTCAACTTTTTAACATTTCACTCAGCTTGGACAACAAAGCTAGTCCAGGTTAGGTTAAGACCACCAATCTCATGTTACAGAGTTTGAGTGGCAGTGAATGAGGAGGACTACAATAAAGAAAGTCTTCACTAGTTTAACCAAAACAGAAAGATTACTGTTACCAGATTACAAGTAATAATATTTAGCACTTGTTTGGCATTTGCATCCACAGACCTCAAACACTCTTAGTGAAACATTTGCAAGTATAATCTTTTATGTTTTCCTGCATGAAACTTGTGGCCAAGTTACATGGCCACAGCCATCCCTTGAGAAAATGCAAACTGCAGCAGTGCCCCAAACCACATCATTGCTTTCTCAGGGCAGATCCTCCACCAAGTAACCTTGTGACATGACAAGGACCTTTTTACAGGAGCATGTAGTGATAGGACAAGGGGGAATGGATTTAAACTGAAAGAGAGCAGATTTAGATGAGATGTTAGGAAAAAATTCTTTACTATAAGGGTGGTGAGGCACTGGAGGAAGTTGCCCATAGAAGTAGTAGATGTCCCATCCCTGGAAGTGTTCAAGTCAAGTTGGATGAGGCTTTGAACAAGCTGGTCTAGTGAAAAGTGACCTTGCTCATGGCAGGGGTTTGGAACCAGATGTTCTTTAAGGTCCCTTTCAACACAAACCATTCTATGATTCTATAATTGATCAGTGTGCNTAGGACAAGGGGGAATGGATTTAAACTGAAAGAGAGCAGATTTAGATGAGATGTTAGGAAAAAATTCTTTACTATAAGGGTGGTGAGGCACTGGAGGAAGTTGCCCATAGAAGTAGTAGATGTCCCATCCCTGGAAGTGTTCAAGTCAAGTTGGATGAGGCTTTGAACAAGCTGGTCTAGTGAAAAGTGACCTTGCTCATGGCAGGGGTTTGGAACCAGATGTTCTTTAAGGTCCCTTTCAACACAAACCATTCTATGATTCTATAATTGATCAGTGTGCCTTGTTATGAACTTCAGACCAGAAGTTAAAGTAACTCCATACTCAAAGTATGGTCTCCTTTCACAAGACCACTGTAGCATGTTTGGCCTTACCATTAGCACAAGGGCTGGAACTGCAGTAATCGATTTTCTTTTCGCAGTTGAACCCAGAATAACCCAGTGGGCAGCGGCAGCTGTAACCACCATCAGGGTTGTCGGTGCATCGCCCACCATTGAAGCATGGTCCATCAGCACAAGTCATTGCGCTCAACTCACAGTTTTTCCCATAAAAGCCTGGGGGGCAGGTACAGGAATAGCTGTTCTCAAGATCCTGGGGAGAGGAAATGAGAAATTATGAAAATATTTATCTGAAGCTGCTCTGAAATACAAAAAGGGATTTTGAAAATCAGTAAAATTGATGTTAACTTCTCCCTTAAAGTTTCAGATGACACAAACTACTCAAACTTACAGTACAGCTTCCACCATTCTTGCAAGGGTTGGCATCACATTCGTTGATTTCAATCTCACAGTTGGAGCCTGTGTACCCAGGGCGGCAGGAACAAGTGTAGCTCCCCTGACCAGTGTTTGTGCAAGTGGCACCATTCTTGCAGGGCTTGTGATGGGTGCAGTAGTTCAGGTCTGTAAAAGATTTATTGGGTTGGTTTTTTTTCTTTAAAGACAGTAGTCAAGATGCTTGCTACTTTGTAAGGCCAGCACAGGGTGGGTGAGCTGGAAATAGCCACTTGCTTTCTGGGTTTTAAAACACTAAGGTAAGGACTGAGAACTCACCCTGGTTGCAGAAAAGGCCACCCCAACCTTCCTGGCAGTTGCACTGCCATGGCTGCTGACAGGTACCATGAAGGCAGCCTGGGTATCGGATGCACTCATCACAATATCGCCCCTGCCAACCCACTCTGCATCTGGAAAAAAAAAAAAAAGACAACAAAGTCTGGTCAGATTTAAACTTCTCACAGTTTGAAACTCTATCACAAACTCTGCAAACACACTGATGCCAGGGATCAAGTTTCCTAAAAGCCCTTCATCAAGGAAAGTCACCAAGTCCAACCATAGCATCAGCTTTCATTGGCCCCAGCTATTTCTTCCACTTCCTTAGAGAGAGCCATGGTTCCAGACAGTTAATTTGTTTACTCTAATAACACACAGCTAAATCTTACACACAGCACTGTAAACTCATTAGGTTATTAATAATGGCACGAATGTTTGACTTTTAGAATAATACTTTGATCTGGCATCACCCGGATTTCTCAAATTTCCATCTAATATGAAGCAAGGCCTTTAAACTAACTCTTCAAATGTCTAGTGGCATACTTAACACCAGAGCATCAACACTGAAAGACAAAGAAGAGAGCAGGAGGGGAGTGGAAAACTTACTTGCATTCCCCAGGTTTGTCACAAAAGCCGTGTTGCTCATCACATCCAGGCAAACAAATTGCTGTAAACAAACCAAGCAGGGAAAGATATCAGCACTGGTGGTGAAACAACTCTCTTTTACAAGTCTGATTCCAAGAGCACCTTGCGTGTGGGGAGCAAGTCCCTTTTACTAGGTCGGGGCAGTTAAGCGCAGCTGAATTAATCTCTGGAGTCTGCAGGAGTATTGATCTCGCCCGTAACTGGGCACTTTACTTATCACCGGGGATGAGCATTCTTCTTAATACAGTTGCACACAGACAAAAGAGGGCTCACAATTGCTCCCTTCCCCACAGCCCCTCACCCCCCTTCCCTTCCCAGTGAGGGTCAGAAGTCCTTTTTTCCAATTCTATGCACACAGCTCCACCTCTTAATATCCCCCGAAAGTGTGTGTGCAGATAAGAGTGGACAGCTGGTGTGCAGGGTGCCAGTGCAAGACAGCTGCTCTATTGTCTATTCTCTCCCAGCAGCTGCCCCACTGCAACAATACCCCGGCCCCGGAGCCAATGGGGCCGTCGGCCGGCGACCGGGCAGCCTATCCCTGCCCACAGCTAATCTATGGCACGCGCGTGATTTCGCTGGGAAAAAAA